>JAIZAY010000233.1:0-73197 GCA_029531755.1 Holothuria leucospilota | reverse complement strand
TTACTATAGCTAAATTTAGTACAAACCCTTTCCTCCTTTTCAGGTAACTTAATAAGTAGAATACATGGATTTATGTAAATGTCGGAAATTTCATCTCATTTCGCTAAACCTATAGTTAATGTTCTTTTGTGACTGTCGTGCGGTACGGCTAGTGATTCTAGAAGGGAAGTACAATATACGTTATGCAAGATAAGGCCCAACTGCTCGGACAATTGACCTATATAAGCTTTAAATAAGTAGGCCTACAGACTTTTCTAATGTAAGCTTACCCAAAAAATTTTCGCGCGCTTCGCGCACTTTGCAATTTCAGAAGTTATCAGAAGTTATTCTGAAGTTATTCTGCTATTGCACGTCGTTTGTTTTGTATTTCTGGGGAGTTCATATTTTCAAGCACAGCAGGGTTTTTCGTGTACTTCCCTTCACCTCATGCACATGTGTCTCTATTACCATTCATCATGTATTTTTGTATGTATGCGTAAAGTGATAAAACAAATAAACGAAACGAAACGAAAAGGGAAACGAAGTTAGATTCCGGGAGAAACATGAAATCAGTGCCTTTGCTTCTCTAGTATATACAAATTTTATGCAATATATCAGTATGACATGGTATAGTACACAGATTTTCTTCAAATCCCCCTCACCAACCCCTCAAAAAAATCGGGGATGTCGTCACTTGGGGTCGCTGGCCCCGCGACGGGCAAATCCTAGCACCACCCCTGCTGTGAATTACAAAGAGACCAATGGTATGTGAACTTCACAATTTACGCCGAATGCAATGGTTATCATAGGCTATTAAAGTACCCACCATAGTCTAGGCCTAGGTGCGTGGCTTTTGTCACTGACAGCGAGTATCAGTATGTGCAGGAACCTAGCCCACCGCTACACCGTGAGAATAAAATAAAATGAAACTTTACGTTTTTTCACGAAAATTGCACATCTTGATGGCTACTATCAAGCCTGGCAAGTGCCATTTCCGGCGATCTGGGATGTATTAAAATCTCAAATTTTCTTGGTACGCTCCGCGCCAACTCATGATGGCGCTCCGCTTAGATAGTAACAAGGCGCCCTCCCATGAAATGATCAAGCCCCCAAAGCGCCCCCGACTAAAAAAATCCTGGCAACGCCACTGGTCATGGGTGGGAGAAATTTGGGTCTCCATGGTTTCGTTTCCTGCAATTACATTATTTTATAATACTAAAGCCGCTTTTCATTTTTTATTTTGATATACTATTTCACTTTGAATTTGGAAAAGCGTATTTACTTTTGTTAAAATGCTGTGTTTCGGAGCAAGAGAAATAAAAAAGGTTTCGTTTAGCAGGAAAGACAATTGATAAGCTGAAAGAAGGAATTATCTTTTGAATATAACTTACAAACAGACTAAACAGATGTCATCATTCTTTATTGTAGATAGTACAATACTTTTTGTAATTGTCCCCAGATTAACATGAGCTAATGTTTAGTTTTAAATTCAATTGACAGTTCCCTCGTTTGCTCTATATTCAATTTTTTTCCAAACAAATCAGTTTTTTTTACAGCCAGACTGTAATTATGAAATAACATAAACTGTGTGTTTTGTACAGTTTTTATGTAATTTATTTTTCACAGATCTACTGTAAAATCGAATAACATAATTTTCCTGTTTTAGTTCCTTGAATTTATGTACATTTACAGCCGACTTTTTTATCCACACTTTTAATTTAATATCGATATACTGCCTTTTGTCCTTGTTTTAGATTATTACGTCATGCAAAGCTGGCAATAATCTCAATCAGATATTCGCACTTCAACTTAATGTGTCTTAACGAGATCGTTTTCGATCAAAACACACTGAAGGTACTATTTTATCATATTGTGTTAGACTCCTACTCTTTATGAACTTGGAAAGTAAATATATCTTGTATAATGTAATAATTCTTTACAAAATAAATACTACAAAGGATACAAATATATTGGTTGTAAATATGTTCAAAAAAGGAAAATAACAAGTTTATTACTTCCTAATAACAAAATGCAAAAAGGCATTATGCAAAGCAGCAGCAATCATTTTACAAATTTACAGTAACTTTGTAAGACGTTTTTAATGAGCTCCAATCACGTGCATAAGCTAAGCACCTGTGGTGATGATTTGGCATTAGTACCTTATCAGTGCTTTGAAATATCACCTTAAGAGTTCCCTTTTTTTCTAAATGTGTGACAAAACATCAGCTTTGTGATATTTATAACTAAGAACAGATGTTTTCATAATAAGTGTAAGTTCACATAACTTTCAAAGAGGGACATGAACTTTCCGGAAATTCTGTTAAAAACTGAAACTTTGCAGAACGATTTGTTTTAAAGATTGAAGATTTTCGACCAACTTTTCTTTTTTTTTGTTGTTTTTTGTTTTTTGTTTTTTTTTTAAAAAGCCGAACCTTTATTTATGAAGCAAATGAATTTTTGTTAAATGACAATATATTTATGTGGAATCAGCAAAATGAAAAATACTGTAAAAATGTCTGTAAATTTACAGATATTTTAAACAGTGCAGTAAAATTTGGTTAAGGAAACAGAAAAAAATTATTTCTCAAATAAACAGAAAATACATCCAACATTTTTTTATTGTCGCAATACAAATTGTCTGTAAAGATACAAAAAAAATTCTGCGAAAAGGAAAATACACAAAATTTAAGTACAAATGTCTGTAAATTAACTGAAAAAATCAACCGTGTGAAAGATCACTTTTTGATCCAAAGGGATATTTTGTTGAGTTATATGAATGGTCATGGGTGGGAGAAACTTTGGTCTCCATGGTTTCGTTTACTGCAATTACATTATTTTATAATACTAAAGCCGCTTTTTATTTTTTATTTTGATATACTATTTCACTTTGAATTTGGAAAAGCGTATTTACTTTTGTTAAAATGCTGTGTTTTGGAGCAAGAGAAATAAAAAAAGTTTCGTTTAGCAGGAAAGACAATTGATAAGCTGAAAGAAGGAATTATCTTTTGAATATAACTTACAAATAGACTAAGCAGATGTCATCATTCTTTATTGTAGATAGTACAATATTTTTTGTAATTGTCCCTAGATTAACATGAGCTAATGTTTGGTTTTAAATTCAATTGTCAGTTCTCTCGTTTGCTCTATATTCAATTTTTTTCCAAACAAATCAGTTTTTTTTACAGCCAGACTGTAATCATGAAATAACATAAACTGTGCGTTTTTTACAGTTGTTATGTAAATTATTTTTCACAGATCTACTGTAAAATCGAATAACATAATTTTCCTGTTTTAGTTCCTTGAATTTATGTACATTTACAGCCGACTTTTTTATCCACACTTTTAATTTAATATCGATATACTGCCTTTTGTCCTTGTTTTAGATTATTACGTCATGCAAAGCTGGCAATAATCTCAATCAGATATTCGCACTTCAACTTAATGTGTCTTAACGAGATCGTTTTCGATCAAAACACACTGAAGGTACTATTTTATCATATTGTGTTAGACTCCTACTCTTTATGAACTTGGAAAGTAAATATATCTTGTATAATGTAATAATTCTTTACAAAATAAATACTACAAAGGATACAAATATATTGGTTGTAAATATGTTCAAAAAAGGAAAATAACAAGTTTATTACTTCCTAATAACAAAATGCAAAAAGGCATTATGCAAAGCAGCAGCAATCATTTTACAAATTTACAGTAACTTTGTAAGACGTTTTTAATGAGCTCCAATCACGTGCATAAGCAAAGCACCTGTGGTGATGATTTGACATTAGTACCTTATCAGTGCTTTGAAATATCACCTTAAGAGTTCCCTTTTTTTCTAAATGTGTGACAAAACATTAGCTTTGTGATATTTATAACAAAGAACAGATGTTTTCATAATAAGTGTAAGTTCACATAACTTTCAAAGAGGGACATGAACTTTCCGGAAATTCTGTTGAAAACTGAAACTTTGCAGAACGATTTGTTTTAAAGATTGAAGATTTTCGACCAACTTTTTTTTTTTGTTGTTGTTTTTTTGTTTTTTGTTTTTTTAAAAAGCCGAACCTTTATTTATGAAGCAAATGAATTTTTGTTAAATGACAATATATTTATGTGGAATCAGCAAAATGAAAAATACTGTAAAAATGTCTGTAAATTTACAGATATTTTAAACAGTGCAGTAAAATTTGGTTAAGGAAACAGAAAAAAATTATTTCTCAAATAAACAGAAAATACATCCAACATTTTTTTATTGTCGCAATACAAATTGTCTGTAAAGATACAAAAAAAATTCTGCGAAAAGGAAAATACACAAAATTTAAGTACAAATGTCTGTAAATTAACTGAAAAAATCAAACGTGTGAAAGATCACTTTTTGATCCAAAGGGATATTTTGTTGAGTTATATGAATGGTCATGGGTGGGAGAAACTTTGGTCTCCATGGTTTCGTTTACTGCAATTACATTATTTTATAATACTAAAGCCGCTTTTTATTTTTTATTTTGATATACTATTTCACTTTGAATTTGGAAAAGCGTATTTACTTTTGTTAAAATGCTGTGTTTTGGAGCAAGAGAAATAAAAAAAGTTTCGTTTAGCAGGAAAGACAATTGATAAGCTGAAAGAAGGAATTATCTTTTGAATATAACTTACAAACAGACTAAACAGATGTCATCATTCTTTATTGTAGATAGTACAATATTTTTTGTAATTGTCCCCAGATTAACATGAGCTAATGTTTAGTTTTAAATTCAATTGACAGTTCTCTCGTTTGCTCTATATTTAATTTTTTTCCAAACAAATCAGTTTTTTTTTTACAGCCAGACTGTAATCATGAAATAACATAAACTGTGCGTTTTGTACAGTTTTTATGTAATTTATTTTTCACAGATCTACTATAAAATCGAATGACATAATTTTCCTGTTTTAGTTACTTGAATTTATGTACATTTACAGCCGACTTTTTTATCCACACTTTTAATTTAATATCGATATACTGCCTTTTGTCCTTGTTTTAGATTATTACGTCATGCAAAGCTGGCAATAATCTCAATCAGATATTCGCACTTCAACTTAATGTGTCTTAACGAGATCGTTTTCGATCAAAACACACTGAAGGTACTATTTTATCATATTGTGTTAGACTCCTACTCTTTATGAACTTGGAAAGTAAATATATCTTGTATAATGTAATAATTCTTTACAAAATAAATACTACAAAGGATACAAATATATTGGTTGTAAATATGTTCAAAAAAGGAAAATAACAAGTTTATTACTTCCTGATAACAAAACGGAAAAGGCATTATGAAAAGCAGCAGCAATCATTTTACAAATTTACAGTAACTTTGTAAGACGTTTTTAATGAGCTCCAATCACGTGCATAAGCAAAGCACCTGTGGTGATGATTTGACATTAGTACCTTATCAGTGCTTTGGAATATCACCTTAAGAGTTCCCTTTTTTTCTAAATGTGTGACAAAACATCAGTTTTGTGATATTTATAACAAAGAACAGATGTTTTCATAAAAAGTGTAAGTTCACATAACTTTCAAAGAGGGACATGATTTTTCCGGAAATTTTGTTAAAAACTGAAACTTTGCAGAACGATTTGTTTTAAAGATTGAAGATTTTCGACTAACTTTTCTTTTTTTTTTTGGTTGTTTTTTGTTATTTTAAAAAGCCGAACCTTTATTTATGAAGCAAATGAATTTTTGTTAAATGACAATATATTTATGTGGAATCAGCAAAATAAAAACTACTGTAAAAATGTCTGTAAATTTACAGATATTTTGAACAGTGCAGTAAAATTTGGTTAAGGAAACAGAAAAAATTATTCTCAAATAAACAGAAAATACATCCAACATTTTTTTTATTGTCGCAATACAAATTGTCTGTAAAGATACAAAAAAAATTCTGCTAAAAGGAAAATGCAAAAACTTTAAGTAAAAATGTCTGTAAATTAACTGAAAAAATCAAAAGTGTTAAAGATCACTTTTTGATCCAAAGGGATATTTTGTTGAGTAATATGAATGGTCATGGGTGGGAGAAATTTTGGTCTCCATGGTTTCGTTTACTTCAATTACATCATTTTATAATACTAAAGCCGCTTTTCATTTTTTATTTTGATATACTATTTCACTTTGAATTTGAAAAAGCGTATTTACTTTTTTTTAAAATGCTGTGTTTCGGAGCAAGAGAAATAAAAAATGTTTCGTTTAGCAGGAAAGACAATTGATAAGCTGAAAGAAGGAATTATCTTTTGAATACTTACAAACAGACTAAAGAGATGTCATCATTCTTTATTGTAGATAGTACAATATTTTTCGTAATTGTCCCCAGAATAACATGAGCTAATGTTTAGTTTTAAATTCAATTGACAGTTCTCTCTATATTGCTCTATATTGAAGAAAGCACCTAGCAAGTACGACCATTTAAAAGCCACGAAAAAGCTTTAAATCTTTATACGAGCGTATTCGTTTTCAAATATTTATCTTAATTATCTTTTCTATTCCACTGTGGTTTAAGGAAAGTCAATTGGATCATACCTACAATGCACTGCGGTACGCACTATGCTGGTTGCAGAATTAGTGAAAGCTAAAATATGTGAAAAGAAGACCTATGTTGCTAGTACGGTATCGAAGCCAAAACAAATTATGACCCTACATGAAAAAGCAAAATAGACAGTAGAAGCTTCTGATGCATCAATTTGAACCAACCTTTGATGTTAACGTAATAGACGACTACAGCACTAGATCCCAAAGTGCACACATAAGTACCCTCATTACTGAGTGTAACATAGCTTATCCACAAAGACAAATTTTTCTGAACATTATATTGAGTCTCAGTGTAATTCTGGACTATTATTCTGTTAAAGGCAATCTTCTGTCCCATGAAATACCAGTAGTTGTTCTGTTCCTTTTTTCCAGGACATTCCAAAGCAAGAAAATCAGTTTCCAAAATATCACGAATCACTGTTGACGTTTGGTTGTCTGTTATAAATTGTGTAGATGCTAAGCCAAGAGCTGTTGCCAATAAAAGAAATTTATAGAATTCAGTAAAACGCATTGTTTTTGTTAGAGTTTCACAAAAAGTACTTGCTTAATCTACTTGCAAGGTAGTAGAAATACTTCACAATGTTCCACTGGCAAAAACGAACTCTTGTCGAAAGAGGCAAGCCGCTAATTGTACGATGTACATACGTACGATGTACAATCTTAGTATGCACTGCCATAAGGAAGCCTTGAGTCGACGTCTTTATTTTCCATTCCTGTTAATACAACGTTTACTCTGAGTACTTTGGGGAAAGTTTTTCCATTGGCGAATTAAAATATCTCTGTAATTTGACATAAACAAAAGTGTGTAAAGCCTTGTTGACTATATTCAAATATAGAGTACATGTAAAACTACCAATGTTCTACTTTAATTTTTTTTTACCTTATCATGTACTTTATATTTAATATATGCTTCTAGCATGGAAATTAAACATATAGCTGAACATACTCTAATGGTTGCAGCTCGTTTTGCCTCCGTTAAAGGCCTTGTCAGTTTTATTGGAACGGTAAAAGACAGTTTGCGTTGGTGGCTTTAACTTCAGCATCCATCTTCTCACTCAGTGTTGGAAGCACTTCCTTTATATTATTACAGATATTAATGGCACCCATGTCCAAGCAGACACATATTAACACGATATAACATGATATGACGGTAACAATTTTTCAGGTGAAATCAGCACTGCCATTCATTTTTGTCCGATTGTCTTGTAATACCAAAATACCTTCTAATATGTAACGCTGAAATGCACAATCGTGTAATCTGTAGACAATTCATAAAGACTTTGAAATAGCACCAGAAATACATTAACAAACTTGGTGCCAAAGTGTGTTCATAGTCTGTACCGCTTCACAGCAATTACCAGCAGACCAGAATAATGTAAGGTGACTCGAAGACAACGATTTGTCAAACTTCAGTAATTGCTAAAGGCATCAATTTTACGCTTGGCCAGATCAAGTATAACTTGTGTAACTTAGGTTATCTATACCTAACGTATCACACTCTGAAAGCAACTGCACGTAACTCCCGAAACAATTAATACTTCTAAGCCTTATAGAACTGTGATGAGGTTGAATCTCATAGCTTGGCGGAAGGGGAACTTCCGTGTCGGTCATTGTCTGGATGGAAAGAGGTTTTTGCTTCTGGAATTCCTTTCTCAGAAGAGTAAAATCATATTTCTGCTGTAGCAGTGGTAGAGAATCAGGGCCTTCTCGACTGGGGGTGTGTGGGTGTCTCACCCCCAAACTTCGTCAGTGCGACGATAGTCGGAAAATCTGAAATACCAGTTGAAATTTCTGATATTTTAGTCTAGCACATTTTCCGACTGAGCCTATGTCGACTGTGTACATATTTTCCAACTAGATAAACCTTAAACCTTACCACAATGTTGTTCTTATTTTCAACATCTTCCCATAGCAACTCCCGGAGAAACACATCAGCAGAAATTGAAAGCTTTTTACGAATTACCAGGTAAAGGACTGGTATTTTGAGTGGCATGTTGGTTTGTTGGTGAAGATTCTGAATGCAGGTTTTGTCATAGAAATCTTGTTTAATGAACAATTTCGGCGCGTTTGCGCGCATGAGTCACGGGTTTACACACCATCACATGACCAGTACTAAGAAGGTAATTATACATGAAACTATTCTGATCACAACACTTTTCGAAAAACAGAGAAACATCTCTAAACATCTGTATGCCTCGCATCAATATGGCATCTTTCAATCTAATATGAAGCATGATGTGGAAGGTTGAAAGTACGTATTTGCCGTTATACATTTTTCAAAAGTTTTTACCGAGCGCTCCGGTATAGATGATGATTGTTAATACACTTACGACGAAAAATCATTCTAAAAGGCACTTCTTAGTCCTTCACCCCTTTTGCCATACCTCTCAGGGATGTCTAATATCACCTTCCTGCACCTATACTCTCCCTCCCGCACATTCCCCATTGCTGTAAGCTGTTCGTCTGGATTTCCGTTTAAAGTTAGTAAAAATACGATAGATATGAAGTACTTGTCGTCATACTCTATATATCATTTGTATGTCAGGTAATAAGCATTATGTTATTGCCACATATTATTTAATTGATCCAGAGCTTGCAGAAGGTCCTTTACAGGTATCCATCAGCCTTAGATGCCTTTTTATAATGCACAATGAAGAGAAGGAATGTTTCTTAGTCCAAGGTCCAAGAAAGCTTCTGTAGACTCCACGCACGTATTTTTGCGTAAAAACTTTGCACGAGTAGATGGGAGTAAAGTAGCCAAAAGGGGGGCTTCAGGAGGTTTGTTGACAACATAATTCTTCTTTTCGACAACATATTCTCTTCTTTTACCTAATCAAAAACTAGATGATTTTCGACATTTTCCAACCATATATGATCAGCTCCAAAAATATCCCTAAGATAGCACCTAAGATAGCACCCCTTTATGTACTGACAAAGGAAAGAACCCTTTGTTGTATGCAAACACTGGGCGCCTAAAAAGTTGCAGTGTATGCGCTTTCACTCAGTTGGAAAAATATCCAGCAGTGGGAAAAATTAGAATTCAATAAGTTATGGACATTTGAAAGCCATATATGATCAGCTCCAAAAATATCCCAAAGATAGCACCATTTTCCGTCTAGGCAACCTCAAATTAAAAAAGATTATGAAAGAGAAGGGGACACCCCTTCCCCTTAGACCTCCCCCCAGGACGGCACCTTTATGTATTGACAAAGGAAGGGTCAACACTGCTGTATACAAACGCAGTGCGCATAAAACAGGTACAGTTTACGTGCCACCACTCAGTGTGGAAAAAACACCCATCCAGTCGGAAATTTGGACCTTCACCCACCCCACACATATGATCCTAGCTACGGCCCTGTAGAAAATGTACATGCTCTGGTATATTTTAAAACAAATTTAAGTCATTAATTGATTCACTGTGTAAGCTTTCAACAGGTTGTCAATATTTTGACAGTATACAGTTTTTCTAGTTAATTTATCAGATTGAGTGAGAGTGACATTCGCCACGATAACGCCATGGCAATCGCGTGCGTGACGTTTATGTATGAGTATGCACCAACGACTAAGCGTATTAAAATCCTTTCCCATTAAAACATCTGTGAAGGAGGTCAAGATTTTTTCTGTTCTTTTCTTTAAATGTAGGCTACGACGAAAGAAAATAGATCCCCATAATTCTGGTAACTCACAGTCTCATCCAGGGCAGCTTCGTAAATAAACATAAACATCGAGGACAAGTTTCTTCTTCTACGTCACTTTCACTGTAGCATGTTCAGGTAGCATTTTAAAACTAAATAGCTGTCGGCAGGTATGTTGAATTCTGAAATTTTAACATACGACAGGCAACTGAAACTGTAGAAAAAAAGTCTAAGGGTGCCTGTCTAGTTAATTTGATGACAGGAAATTTGATCTTGGTATTATTTTCTTACTCACAAATCGCTCCGTAAATCTTCCATAGTTCTTCAAACATCTACCTAATACCAAGGCCCGGATCTATGATGAGTGGCCTCGGGGTGAAAGGTGAAAAAGAAGAGGAAAGAAAGGAAAAGGGGAAAAATTGAAAACCTTAACACACTTTCTACAGGCACATTCAAATTATATCTTACTACAAGAGTTGGGTGGGGCTTCTAGTTGAAATCTTCTCTATTAAAGTGATTGACGACGAGAGGAGGACTGGTGAATGGCTGTACAATGGTGTTATAATTCCAAACAGATCTATGGACATGAACAATTATGTATGCACCTGGGGCACTGCGGGCTGCATTGAACTCTACAAACAACTTTGTGCTAAAAAGTCATTTTCAAATGTTTTAATGACAAGACACATCCAAAATATTGGTATCTTAAGTTCCGAAGTCATCATTGCAGAAGATACGAAGCGGCAATCACATTCAGCTGCCTGTAATTTAAATCTCCGTTCACCGTAAGGAGGGAGCTGTAAGAGATGGAATCTGTCAGACAATACGTACTTGAGAATAATTAAATCCTCTTCAGGTACCAAAAATTGATTGAAAAGTCCCTTTGTCCTTATTGTTTCACTTTTGTTGACTTTCCTTAATGATGATGTCCCCCTTTCAAAGCGCAGTAATCCTGTAACAAAGACCATTGTCAAAATGTTGCTTTGAAGATAACTGCGCTGCCGATAAAAGTGAAACGTTTTCACCGTTTTGATCAAAACGACTGTTCACCCACTCTTAATTTTCACAATTCTATTATTATTCTAATGTCTTCATTAAGAAAGAAATATACCTGTTTGAAAATCAACGGTAGTCTAGATTTTGATGATGACATTTCAAACGATTCCGGATTGTTCCTGAAATAGCGAACAATGTATCTATGTTCAAAAAGTAATAAAAAGGTACACTGTACCCATTTAAAACGTGGCACCTGGCGGCACAAGTTGAAATAAATTTTGCTCTCCTTGACGGCTGGCAATGTGATATTAATGGGGGGAATCATCCTATCAGCTCCTTCAGATGTAGCACACGACAAGAAAAATTGTCTTCACTGCCTAATCCCTCTTCGTTTTAGAGGAATTTCAGGAACCAGACAATGCGAAGGTAAAGTGTCGGCAAAACACTGATATTGAAAGGAGGAACAAGAGTTGTTTCTCCATCTTATACAGCTCCCTGCCGTAAGTTTTCTAAGATATCATTACTACAACTGCATTTCATGACCCATGCACACACTGAAAGGGCTCCATTAGTCATGTGGTACGTCTTATACTGGATACTGACCATTGTCATTCATTGAACAGCTAAATCTACACCAATTGAAGTATTATGCATACTAATTTTTATACAGAAACTTCCATTCCATTCATGTTTGTAGTTACCTTTTCTCTTTATATGACAGTAAACAATACTGTAATTTTCTGTTCCATCTACTGTTAAAAGTCGTCTTGTAAGGGACAAAGTACATCCTTAAATATCTGATAGGTGGATATTATGATACGGATGTTTAACACCTAAAGAATCCATACATAGCTTTAATGCATTTTTAATGGCAGTGTTGCTTTTACTATAAGTGACAAACTCTTAAAACATGAAAATGAAATCACTTTTAACTGGCAGTCCTAGAGCTTTTGTTTTAATCTGAAATAGCCCATTACAAGCTTGAATTTCCGAACACCAGTCTAACAATATAAATTAAACGACATTCTTGACGTCCCGAAGGTTACCCATGTGCTTTCTTCAAAGTTCAAGGTGGCGTCTAAGATGACCGCCAGTATTGTTGTATGATATACCTTAATTTTGCAACAAAATAAATTTGAAAAGGGACTTAAAGGTTGTGTGACATGAAAATAACATACTTCATATGATTCTTAATGTAAAAAGCATTAAAAATCCAGAAAATAGCCACAATTTCCATTAAAATCCATCAAATATTGACCATTTTACGGGTAAATTTCTATTTCACACTTGTATCATGAATAAAAATGAGCTAAATATGCAAATATGTGACATCCAAAGAGGGACATACCATATATGGCATTTGTTACCCTTTGTTTTTCAACCTTAATTTCAAGGGCACTGGTAGCCTCTTTATAAACCTGAGGGGTTTATTATAAAAGCTAAATTTTTTCCTTGAAAAATATTGATGTCACTCACCAGACTGTAATCTGTATGATCAGTAACTAAGAGATAATTTATACAGGGTTAACAAAAGTAATCTTAACACTGTGCAACACTCCACATCATTATTTTAGCATAGCAATAAGTTTCTTCAGAAACCATCAATCTTTGAAGACGTATATTTTGAGAACGGTAAAAGATATTGAAATAATTCCAACAGATCTTTGATTGGAGGACTTAATTCTTTAACTGACAAGTGAAACAGCTCTTTTTGGTGGCATGTCACACAACCTTTAAGAGTATACAAATGTGTTAAAGACAGATTTGCATCACCCCAAGTATGACTTTTACATAGGGGCCAGAAAAAGTTCAGTTGGTGACTGCTCTTTGATTGACACCAGAGTTACAAAAATCAAAAGATGCAGAGCAGCTCATATTACACAGCATGCACGGAGAATGTTTTGATTACACATGGGGTCTTTTATGCTCACCAGGATGTGGCCTTTAGCAGTGAACTGTTTGTGTCTGCACAAGGAGAAGCAGTAAAGACAATTATGGGTGGGGCTTACCACCAAATAAAAGTCATACTCGGGGTGATGCAAATCCCTCTTTAAGATATAAATAGTCTAGTTTAAATAACTACTTAGGGATTTTCTACTCATTTACAACCAAAACAGAGATAGCGTCCTTTCAGAATTGGTCATCATATTTATTCAACCGTAATATTTGTAACTCAGTATTCATGCATGGTGCTATCTTTGAAAAAGCTTGGATTTAGTATTTGCTGTGTAAAATCTCTTTATTTATTGTGTTTATACATTTTTGAGACCTCGTGCTCTAGAATCTTAGAGTTTGAAAAGAAAAGTCAGATTGAAAAACTTCTTCAGTAAAATTATTTTGAAGGAGAAAACAGGACTGAGAAGTACTTTACAAGCTTATTTTAGCATGTCATTCAAAGTTAACGTAGGCTATTTTACAAATCATGCTGAAACACTGCCTATGCAACGAAGCTAAAGATCTTTACACTATAGGTTTCAGCTGTGTTGTGTGTATTATGAACGAGGCAACTCTCTTTAGCAGGCGACCTCCCTGGGAAAAGTTTGTAAAAAGGAACCTTCATATGCTGTTTTCCGGGTTTAAGGGCCTTAAAAACATAATCAGGACAATGGAGTGTTTAGCATTTCCATTAGATTTCTTCAAGTTATCCATGTTTAATTTGGAGTTCGGCCACTGCCTGCTGCCCCGTGCTTTCTCGGACTACTTCTCTGTCAACCCATGACATTTTGTAAATAAATAACTAAAGTAATACATTTGCAGTTTGTTGTACCATGATAGTAGCAACGCCACAGAGAACGTGCACCAGGATGAGGAAGGCCATTTACCAAATGTGTTGATAATAACAAAGAAGACAAAAAAGGTTAAATGCTGACTGTTGTTAAGTCCTATGGGACATTATATTTCGCAGAGAACTTTGTCAGCTGTTAAACGTTCTTTAATTAGTTGGCTGATTTTATAACAATAATTTTTCCTGATTTGTCGTCAATGTATTCGTCTATTGTAACAAAACGATCACAATTTGTTAGCTCTTCAGGTCCGTCTTACAAGTTGAACCTCACCCAGCATGTGAAGTGTATTATCTATGGGTAAGATCACACCATTGACTTGGTTCTTACAAAACAAGGGTTAATGCTTGAAATTTCAGAACAAAGGCTTTTCTCCGATCACAAATTGATAAATTTTTGTGTAGGCATCATTACACTGCCAACAGTAAAGCGGTACTTGGAGTTAGGAAATCTGAAGAGAATTGATCGTACACTTTTGAGGGCAGATCTGACATCTCAAGAACAACTCTGTAATAACTCATTACAATTTGTCGACTCCAGCAAAGCGTTATCTTATTGGTTGTATCGGAATACTTTATTGAACCCTAAAGAAATTACTGTCAAACACAAGCCATGTTGAGTGACGTACGCGGTGATTGATTTTTACATTGAGTCTTACAATCTCTATACCCCACATCCCTACAACCCTGTATATTTGCCCATGCATCAGCCCTGGGATATCCCAAGATCATTTTAAACTAGTCTTCTAGTTTTTACACTAGTGCTCGGTCAAATGCAAGACAGAAATCGCCTTTAGTGTAAATCTTAAGTCCATTATTGCCAATCTTTTTACGTTATGGAAATTCAGCGGCAATCCAGTGAAAAAGAAATTATTATCCACTACAGCGTATAGTCGTATTGGTGGAAACTTCGAAGAGAATACAGAACTTGGGACTAACCAATAGCCACGATAGTTTTCGAAATGTTGACAAATAGCATTGCAAAGCCTGTTCAGGGAAATTTAACGGTAGGGGAGGACTCGGTACCAGGGATTTGCAGCTCCCTGGCGGTAGAACTTTGGCGGTTTTGAAGGAGATGGGAGTCCGAAGCCCCATGTGCGATGGTCGGGTGGTCATCCATATGGTGAGCTTAATGACATAATTGTCCCACCAAGAACACATGTAAGACGTTTAGTATCGAGAAATAACTGGTTTTTTTTACATGCTTGATATATCAAACTATATAAATATCCCTTATTTGGTCCAGTAAGCCACTGTCATGCAGGAGTCTGCAGGGAAGTTGCAGCCTTTAAGTGAACGGATATAAAAAGGGGGGAATGAATGACCACAGGCAGACGTACCAAGCTACAATCTTATTAACCTGAGATGTTTGCATCATCACCCATGAGGATCCCTACTTACATATAGATCCTTGAAAGATGACAGAAAAACGGTCTGGTACATTTCATATAACATTAGAAAAAAAACAAGAATTAACTATATGCAAAAACAAATTTAACCAAATTTAAGGCCATGTTTTCGTGACAAAGGGTTACATCTTTTTTTCAATATCCCTCAAACATATGCTTTCTCTGGTAGTTAGCGATTGTTAAAGGTAAATTTAGCTTCAAAACAGTTACAACTAATACGAATATTCCAGGTTTCAGGCTTCACAGGCTGATTGATCAGTGGGAGTAAATTTCGTCACAGCTTTTCGTGTAATCAACCCATTGCGTGACATACAGAACAAGAAAGTTTTAGATAGTTATTGCTTGTCTTTCGGATTGTGCAAGATCCTAGATCAGTGTACAATGTTTCTAAACTTAGACGGACAATTATCCAGATTACAGAAGATTGCGTTCATTACAAGCTGTAGAGTACAACGGATGTTAGCGGACTTGGTGTGCATTTAGTTTCCTAGGCCTATTTATATTTCGTTTGAAACGAAAACTCAGGTCAGCTTTGTTATGCATTATATCTTAGCTACTTTCACTGCCAAGACGACAGAAAAAATAGTTTTACGTTAACTGATACCATATTTGAGAAGTAAAGTCGAACACAGTTGCTTCATTACTAATTTAACCATAGTCATTCAGGGACAGTATACATCGGTGAGAGTGAGATTCAATGAAAAGAAAAATGAAAAAGTGAAAAGAATGAATTCAACCTTTAACACCTTTTGACGACAACCATAGATAAAATATTACTTTTAATACTGTTCTGTAATTGTGTCTCAGGTAACTTGACCACTCTCGGGGTACTTTTCCCCCCCAAAAGAGTGCTCACCCGGAAAGTTTACATTCAAAGCCACTGACAGGATTGAAAGGACAAGGAGGCAACACCGACCCGATATTACATAAGTATGGGCCTTTCTTTACACTACTCAAATCATGCAGGGGACAGGGTAACCTTCTGCAGGTTTTCCCTATCTCCATTTTAAGATATCATAGTCCGCTTCTGGTCCATGAGCAGGGAAGACAGAAAAGTCCTACCTGGGACAAATCTGGACATGTTGGCTGAGCTGATTGTAACTGTTATGACCCCCATACTGCCGCCCACTAAAGATACTTCACTGGCTGTTTGGACGGCAGAATTCTCGTAAAAGCCCTTGTCTTCTTTAGAATGGAACCTATTTATCATATTTCAGTTTCTCAACATTTATTTCAACCGATTCATTTTAGGCAGGATGTACAGTATGAGCTATTATCCGAGCAATTAATTCCCACATCAAATCAGTGAGCGTTCTTGTCCCATTTTTATTATATCCTACACCACACTGGACATCAAATAAAACTACGTTGCAGTCTCATATGTGCTAATGTGGTACTTGTATGAAAGTCGTCCCACTAGGCCTATATACGATTGTTGATGAAGCAAGATTTCCGAGTAATACTGGAGGATGCTCTGGGGAGTCATGGTACAAATAGGTTACTGTAAATATACATTTCTCCTCGCTATGCTACGACAAACATCCACAACACTTTCGATACCTTTGTCATGCCCTTGTTTTCTAACTTCGTTTTGAAAATGATATTAAGCGTACCTCCTGTATCTTAGAAATTCAATCAACTCAACTTAGTTGATTTCAGTTTCATTTCAGTCATCATGACATGTAAGCAAATGACGATAGCACAGAAGTAAGATCTAATCTACTCTTAAGTTGCCTAGAACCTTTACTTTAGCATGTAAAGTACGACAATCATCACGATGCTCTAGCATGCAATGCATATAACTGGTTATTTCGCAACCCTTGTTATCGACGTTTGCACCTCTAGGCGCAATTAACAGGCATGTTTTTTCTAGCTACTTTTCAAATTATATTGATACCCTTAGCAGTTCGGGATATTTAATTCCCTCGTTTGGGAGAATCCTGCTTTCCTGAATCGGGAGAAAGATTAGTGATGGGCGCCGCCAATTTGACTATTTTACGCACAAGGCCATGCGGTCGTTGTGCACACTTCCTATGTAGAATGATTTTTAGAAACCCCTTGCAAAATTTATCAATCTAATGTAATAGCGTTAAATGTATTATGAGATAATAGGCCAGTCGTATAAACGAAGGCTTTGTATGGGGATCTTGGGGTGTAGCTCCAGACAGATATAATAAAAATGAAGACAGTTCAAGTTGATTTCAAATGATTTATTCGATGATTCCAGTTTCCATTTCCAAAAAAGATGATTGCGCTGATTAAAAAAAGAGGCCGGCCAAAAGATGAATTATTTATATACAAATTAGTGACTCAGCATGTTGTTTACATTTCAAGATCTACAGCACGAGTGAGAGCTTGCGGGCTGGGACCTCTTCTCGTACGTCCAAGCCATGAGAGTTGTGGGAAGATCCAGGAACTACCTGCAGTTCCCTGATTGGTCAAAAGTTGTAACGCATCCTAAAAATAAATATTAGTGATGTTATGATCGTGGTTGACCAACGAGGAGGCTGTAAATGGTGAAAGTGACCGCACCTACAAAATATGGGATGGGGGACGTAGAAGCAGTCACGTACACCAAAACATGTGACAGGAAACCGGAAAGATTACCAGGTGTGCTAGAAGCGTGGGAATAAATAAATCCAGTGAGATAAACAAGTCTGCGTGGCGTACTCTGTACATTACTTGGTAAAAGGATAGTATTAACTAAATACTGTCCGACAGTATATTCGGCAGGTGTGTTCCAATAGCACAGAAATTAAACCACGTCCTAAAAGATGGTTCACCACGCTGTTTTTGAAAACAGCGCAAGTTTTCGAGTGGTCTTCTTCACTGCAAAACCTGTCTATGTAAGGGTAGAAAGCCTATCATCATACACTGCTTAATTACCAGTTTATTCAATACGTACAACACAGATGCTAAAACTGTCAACAAGCTTGCAATTGCACCTCAAGTAGTCAGTAGGGCATACCTCAAAAAAGGCTTTAAAAGTGGGATTTCGTGCAACACAAACGGGGATTACCTAAAAATCCGCCCAGTTGTTATTTACAACATGAATTTTCATATTTCGATTTTCCCCACGTGCAAAAGTTGCACACTGTTGACTTTACAGACAAAATGGCCGCCAAAGTCCCATAGACTACTGTACTGAAGGAAAAATATAAATTACGAACGTATTCAAGCTACAAAAACGAAGGTTTTGGTCCAGAGTACTTGGGAATGACTTCTTACTCATACGTAACCTTTTTCTGCAAACCTTGGCTACCCCCAGGGTCGGGGAAAAGGCAAAAACATGAATAGAGGGCGCTATCCAAATTAAAGCAATACACAGAATAAGTATGCAATAGCTCCATTGTAAACTATGTTTTTATTAGGACCATTCCCTGGTGGGTCCATGGAACCACTACACAAGGTTTTTAAACAAATGTAGTAGAACTCTGATGCTGGTCAATTGTCTTGTGGGATCAGGCCCCCTCTCCTTTGCAAAATCCGTGTGTAATAAAAGTATCTAGTATGTGAAAACTGTGCAATATTTTGTCAAGTCTTAGTTCGTTTGTACAAATTTTGTAGATTTTAAGTTGGTTTCTCAGTCAAGACATGCCCAACCCCAGGTGTCTTGGAGAGGGGTCTTATGAGAAGCCCCCACCCCTTTCCAACGTTTGTGTATAACGTATAACTAAGGATCCTCAAGTTAAAGGGGTGCCATTATGATAATTTCAGCTTAAAGTATGTTCACTTCATATGGGTAACTTTGCATTATTTTTAGCTACATGTATAAGTAGGGGGTCTGACTACAAAGGGTTTTATAGGGTCTGAGGGCCATGGGCGGATCTAGCCCAGCACTGAAGGGGGTAGCCTACAGGTGGGCGCCAGATTCTAAAGGAGCCGGATTGAGTTAAAAATGCAACAATATATGCAGGGGAGGTGCCAGGGTATTTTAATAGAGGGCAAAGCATGGGGAGAGTGATCGCTGTCCTGGGGTGGGGGTCTAAGGGGGGTGGCCCCTCCCCTTTGAAAAATTATTGATAATTTAAGGCTGCTTAGATGCAAAATGGTGCTGTCTTTGGTATATTTTTCGAACTGATCATATACGGCTGGAAATGTCCATAATTTAGTGAATTCTAAATTTTGGTCGGATGTAAGAGGGTCGTACTGGGAGAGGGGTCTAAGGGGAGGGGGTTTGCCCTCCCCTTTGAGAAATTTTTGTTAATTTAAGGTTGCTATTATGCAAAATGGTGCTGTCTTTGGGATATTTTTCGAACTGATCATATATGGCTGGAAAATGTTTCTAATTTAGTGAATTCAAACTTTTGGTTGGATGCGTGAAGGGAAACCTTTGCTGTCTAAGAGAAGGGCATGTTGTTAACAAACCTCCTGAAGCCCCCCTTTGGATACTTTATGCCTTCTATAAGGGGAAAATTTTTTACACAAAAATACGTGAGTGGAGTCCACAGAAACATTCTTGAACTATTACGAAAATTTTCCTTCCTTGAAGTTCTGGATTACATGGATCAGACATAGCCTAGCCCACCCCTCCTCTTCTATTATCCTTTCTCTTTCGCTTCCTCCTTTTGTTTTCTTTGGTTTTCTCCTTTCCTTCTTTTTCCCCTTCTTTTCCCTTTTTCTTGCAAATTATAGGGGGGCGGTGGCCCTTCCTGCCCCCCCCCCCGTGGCACCGCCCCTTAAATTGTATTACCCCAATCCCAATTGTAAAAATTAGGCCCACCTTTTATGTCACGAGAATCCAGCAGGTGATTTTTTCCCCCACAGTATGGCACTGCCTAACTAGAATGTCAATCTAGGTTAGGCTGGTTTAGCTTTTCGATCTCGAACGGCTTCTCTGCGATATACGATACGGAAGCTAGCTGAACATTCGTGACAGACAGTGTTGTTGTGTTAGTGTAGTGACATTTGTTACAGGTCGTACATACGCGTACGATAGGCGTGGGTTCTTATAAAAAACAGCTCTAGTCTATAGGACCAGGTAGTCAGGTAAGGGTGTGCACAGCAGCTTGTCATGACATGTAATGCAGACCAGAAGTAACTAAGATCATTCGGCTAAGCTTAAAAAATGTATATGCTGTGAGTTTCAGCACAAAATTTCATGAGGCGCTGTACAAACTGTAGGCCTACTACATACAGTAGTGCCCTAGGATGACGGACACAGGCTTTGATAAATGAATTTATGCTTACAATACGGTTACACTTGTAATTTCAACTTCCGAAGGGGCAAGGGGTGCATTTTCCTGGATGGGTGGGCCCAAATCCACCCCCAAATCCTGGAGGGTGCAACTGCCCCAGTTTCCCCCTCCCCTCCGTATCCGCCCTTGCTGAGGATCCGGGTCCCCTCCCCCTTTGCAAACTGGCACAGAATTAGAGGTTATCACCTGAGACAGTGCTAATTTTGCAAAAGTATGGTAATTTCATGGAGGGAAATTGCAATAGTTTTATGTTCTGATGGGGTTAGGGTTAGGGGCCCCTTCCTTTTGTAACATCAAAGATTTTTTGTGAAAAAGGGGGGCCACTGTCTTAAAACTTTTTTATTCTAGAAGGAAGATTTAAATTTAAGATGCAACCAGTACAAATGGATGTGCAAAAGTTGGGGTGGGGATTGTGCAGGGAAAACTATATATGGACCCTAAAACGTGCTGCTTTATAGGATCACTAGTATACTCTTATCACGGAAAAAGGGATTTCTTGAACTGCAAAGAACTACGCACTTGTGAAAGCTTCTCTATATTGCACTTTGCACATACGTGACATAGCCTATGACTTTTCTAGATGGAAAATACGTCCAAAAACAGTTCAGTAAGTGCTATTGACATGAATTCCCATGCCACCTTAACAGCCTGGAATGCATAAAGTAGACCCAGTTAACATCAACAACCCTAATGATTGATCATTAAATGGGATGTTTTCATTTTGGCCAGAATATAAACTGCTTATGCAAAGCTTGTAGGCACGGAAAGGAACTCAACAAATATTTCCCATGTTATCCTCAGTCTTTCAGCCATCATACAAAGAAAATAGTGATAACTTTGTACTTTATATCATAAGCAAATAATGGAAATTATTATGTCCTACTGGTCTGTACAAAAAGTATGAGCATGTGTCCCTCAAACTAAGGCTTGTTGCTTGGAAAATGGTGATATTACTTCCTTATCAAAGCAACAAAAACTAATTAGGAGCACCTCTTCTTAATAATTAAATAGAAGCCTCAGTTGACCAACACTCGTTTCAACACGTAGCCCCCCTCCCACACACATACACAATACCAACACCCTTGTACTGTAATTCCTGCTGTTTTGAAGAATCTCAAAACTACTAAAATTCATATGGAAACGAGATGTCTTAGTTTCAGATTAGTGGGACTACCAGCCCAATACCTTACTTAATCAGATCAAGGAGACACAGTTTATACATGTAAATGATCAAATACTTCATTTTGCCTCTCATGATCTCTTTTATATTCAAGATTTGAGCTCGCAGTCACACACTCTGACAAGAGAGGTGCTGTTTAAGCTCCTGCCCTATAACAGTGCTCAAAATTAGTAAATATTTTCACCCGGTTACAATTCAGCAGTTACAATGGGAATGAGATATAAAAAATACAAATTAACGCTCAAGTTAGTCAGTTTATTAACTTACAGTACATCAGTCACCATCACACAACTGGAATTTAGTAGCACACAATACTACACAGAAACCTAGCTTCATTGAAAAGGGGGGCAGGGCAGAGATTAACTATAAGAGCACATGTCCATATATGTAAAACGCTGCACTCGGAAGTCTGCATGGCAAACATAACCTCAATTCTTTTAATACAGTGATAACTCTGTGGTTAGTCCGTACCAGTCACCCAATCCATATACTTTTATTTTTTTAGACACAACACCAGGAACCACAAGAACTTTCAAAATCCTGAGAATAGGGGCAGGGTGTGAAAAAAGAGGGGCACGTTGGTGGGCCGCCCTGTGAAGCAGTATTGCTAGGGAACTGACTACGAGTATTGCTGCAACACTATCAGACTATGGGAATAGTATAGCTGCTACACAGTGCATTGATTGCACACTTTCTGGCTAGGCTAGCATGTTTGTTTTCATCTAATTTAAGTGCTGGCCGGTTAGTTTACAAACTCAAATTTTTAACAAAAATTAGATATATGTACCTTCGCTGGTTTGATTCAGGAGTGAACGTTTCTTTCGCTCAATTTTGCTCTTGTCGCAAAACCAACGATAACATTCTCGGTGGTACCTGAAGTTTCGTGCAACGGGTACTTGTAAGGGGAACTTGAGGCATTTTCCGATGTTGTTGAAGTCTAAACCAAGTCTCGTAGCCGTAATGTTAACAATTTCGGCTTCAGGACAGTTGAAGAGTTTCCACTGTGTCCCATAACCTACAAACGTTTCTCACAAAACTTTTTGAAGATTTTGAAGTTGGTTTCTGCACTGAAAACAATATGTACGGCACAAAACTCTGGATTTTCACCGGGTTCGACGTTTGACATGGGGGCTGCCATTTTGTCGTCTGCTTCGTCCGAGTAACTATGATGTCACTGCCTTGTCATTGGTCAGTTTCCTCCCTTCCTGTTTCGTGATTGGCTGGTGACCTAGCGATCATGGTGGATTTAAAATGAAACTTCGGCATTGTTTTTGCCTATTTTTTCGTTGCTGCGCACTTTTTGAACGTGGGGAAAAAGCATTTCGTAATAAGAAAACCATAATCTTCCTTTCTATGGTATTCCCCAGTAATCCCCTTTTGTGTTGCACGAAACAACAGAAAAAACAGGTACGCCCGACTGACTAAAGGGTTTGTGCATTCATTTCGTTACGTGAATGCATTCATCGAAATCTATAGGGCATGGCTCACAAATCAATTTAAAAGAGTGAACAAATATTGACCAAATAAATGACCAAATATTATCAGGACGACTACACTAATAATGAAGATGAAAGGGGCTAGTTCAGTTCAGTAAAGTATAACTTTATTTCAGCCTCAAGCCAGATGAATTGAGTGATAATAGAATGATAGCAAACTAAAAATATCGTAACATATAGATTAATTACATAACACAACATTACAGTACTTTACTTGAAAAAAAGACAGAGGAGTGGCAACTGAAGCTCCTGGGAGCTTCTGGAGGTTGCCACCCCTAAACAACAGAAGCAGACAGAAGACAAAACATATCTTAAAGGGAAATACTGCGTTTAAAAAATATCACAAAGTGATACCAATGTAACCCCATTGTGCTCTTTTCCCCTTTCCAAACATGAATCACAAATAACTTGCAGCAGATCAACACTAATCTCAAGAACTATGGAGAAAAAGAAGCAACAATTTTCTCATCGAACCGGCGCATTATCGAACGAAAAGCCTCGCCAACATGCAACATGCAACGGTCATACTGCTACATATTCGTTTAGGAAGAGCGTTTATGTCGGGTCATGTTTACACTCATTAAGCAATAGCCTACGTGTTGACCTTGCTTACCCTGTGCTCCACGCCCACAACAAGCTACCATCACAGTTTCTGTACCGCCTGTGCTTACTGTGGGATATTGCAGCTCACCCAGGGAGATGCAGTACCATCTCCCTGGTTCACCATGCGGTTTACGTCTCACACAGTGTGCGTTAGCCGTTACAGGACTGTAAGATCACTTGGAAGTACTACCTCGGGTCATGGTACTGGTACTTTATCTGCGGATTATTTTGACGAAAGGCATCACAGGTTCGTAAAATTTTCTTTTTCTACTGGGGCCTAAACCGATAGTAGCAGTTACTGAAGCACCAACAATCTCTTTTACATCCCGCTGTTTCTAGTAAAGCGAAGCAACCTGCTAAGGCCCAACTGCTACAATTCGAATGTTTCAGAAACAATCCGGAGTCTTTTTAAAGTTCATACGCAAACGTAAGACTTTCCTTCTGTTGCTGAAAAGAGATGTTACTAACTAATAGAAGATATTAGAATAATAAAGGAATCCGATCACTTAAAAGTTCATGTACAGTCGCTTAGACTAAAAGAGTGACGAAGGTTTCACACTTGTCGGCATTACAGATGACTTTAAACTATTGTCACTATGAGGTCTTTGTTTGAGGATTACGTTAGTATGAAAGGATCAAACTCTCATGAAGAGGATTAAGTCAAACAAACTTAGAAGAATAGCTAAAGGACCGGTCAATGAAAGTCTCTTCCCATAAAAAAAAACTCTCAATACATATTGTCTGATACATGTAATTAGATGGGGTGCTTTATCTCCTTCCGTAACAGCTCTCTTGTAGTATAGAACGTCGTACATTAACACCACACAGTTGTATATTGATTACACTTTGGCTGGGATTCGTTGAGGGTGAAGAAAAAAATACAAAATCTGTCTTCTTTACATTTAAAGATAATATGTTTGTACAGAACCAGCTGTGAATGTTGATAAAGTCATTTTGTACAGTATTTAGTAGACTGCTGAGGTCATTACAAGAGAACAAAAGAATTGGTATCGTCAAAATAAGACATTACATGGAAGTTGTCACTGGCCCTGTGGAGATCATCGATGTTAATAATAAATAATAAAGGACCTAAAATAGACCGATAAGGAGCACCACGGGTAAAAAATTTACGTTAAGAATTAACATTATTAATGCCAATAAATTGGTAACGGTAATTAATGTAATTTTTAAACCACCCCTGTCACCGTAATGTTCAAGCTTATTAAGTAAGATATTAAGGTCTAATGTATCAAAAGCCTTAGAGAGATATAGAAAATGCCTGATACATACAGCCATTTTTCGAAGGGCTTCTGTAACTTGATTTACGAAATGTACAATGGCTTTTGAAGTGGAACGACCAAGAAGGATCCAAAATTGGTTTATGATACACATAGGCGTGCGAGACGGGGGACAGGGGGCAGACTGTCCCCCCCCCCCCATATTCTGAAGTCTAAAATTCGGGCAGGAGAGAACCAAAATTCGGGCACAGAATAGGTGAAATTCCGGCAGAGATGAAGTAAAAGTGAAAGGATTGCCCGAATTTTCTACTGAGTTCCCGAATTTTTGATCGAATGGACGAAAAATATGCAAAAGTTTTCGCGCGCGTGTAGTGGTTTTGTGATCTACTTTATGCAACTAGACTGCAACGAAATTCGGGCAACTTTTTGAGATTCGTGCAAAAATTTTCTGACCCCCCCCCCCAAAGAGGAAGAGTCCCGTACGCCTATGATTATACACACAGAAAGGATTCAGTCTGAATTGTGGCGCGCAATAGTTCAAGGCTACAAGGAGTAAGATCCCTTTTAAAATACGTTGACGTTAAACTCGAGGCAGAGGCATCTAAATCAGCAAGGGTGAAAACAGCCGGGGAAAATGATCAGAAATGTCGTCCACAATTACACCAGAAGTAGAATTTAAACATAAACTATTCGTAAATATTACATCAAGACGTGACGCACAGTGTGGAGTAGCTCTGGTATATAGGGATACTATGGAGTGGACGATGGGAATAAAAGTGTAGGAGATTAATAAGTAAATAATACCTACTATAACAGACGGCGGACTAGTATTAACCTTTACAAAGGTTTACTCGAAAATACCTTCAACGAAAATACTAAGATTAGGGCGACATATGTAGCTTAGTTTCGAATTAACGTATGAAGCCACCCCACCTCCGAGGCTTTCTCAAGTCATCTGTTGATTCATCTGGGGATTCAGGTAAACCGTGGAGACGTAAACAATTATGCCTTGAGCACGGGCGGATCTAGGGGGGCGACCCGGCGCCGCCCCCCCCCCCATTTTTTAAAATGCAAAAAAAAAAAAAAAAAAAAATGAAAGGGAAAAAAAGGGAAAAAAACGGAAAGGAGAAGAGATAGAGAGAAGGACAGAGAGTGGAGTGATAGAGAATGAAGCTGCAATTAACAACCTCGAAGCATGAGAGTCATAGCGCACAGCAGATCAGTTTGAACGTCGATTGGGACAATTCACATGTATGCTATCTTACTACACATGATTGTGTTTGCTACGCCTTGACTTGTTTGTCAAAATCTAGCTTTGTTTGTTCGACAGAAATGAAGGGCCGTCGACCAATCAAACTGTTAGAAACCAACCACGCTCCCTTTTTCACTAACGAATTTATGGTTGTCTTTTCCCAATTTTGAGGTTGGAATATTAGAGACCATGCTCCATTCGCAAGTTCGAGGCCGTCTCGACCTCGAAACCTGTTCTAAACCCAGCCTTGATTTTGACACCTTTTCGTGGAATTTTGAAAAAACAAAACGCCCATATCGGAGACGGAAAAAATCAGGCGGCCCATGCGTCAAACAACTGCGAACCACTGCAGCAAGCGTTCCTCCCAAGTGACCCGTATTTCGCGGATTTGGCCCGCATTGAACACCCCTGCTGCCCCGCCCAACCCTTTGAAAAACCCGCATTTCAGTACATGATAGAGTCACAAAACAAAACCCTGCCTTAGGAAGTATACCTCCCAACTAAACCACAAATTTAGCAAATTACTGTACCAGTCACATCATAGTGCATCCTGCTGCTTGCCTTGCGAAAGGCACTACCCCTTGTTACGTAGACTGTAGCAACATAGCTAACCTCCATAGCAGGTATCGAAAATATTCTAATGGAGCAATCGAGTCTAATGGCCGCGTGACGCAACTTACAAAACCAAAAACAAATGCCCATTTCACGCGTTAGAGGCAGGGCTTGTCTCAGAAATTTCAACCCAACGAAGGAACGAAATGTTTTAGCCGACTTTATCATAACCACTCAGTCCTATGCAAAAATTCGTAATTACCTTTGTACTCTCAGGGCCGCATAAACATTGCATTCAACTTAACACTCATCCTGTGGTAATTCCTTTAAGATATGTACACATTTTTGTGAAAGAAACTAGTTCAAGCAAAAATCCCATTATGGAAAGTGTGTGATGCCGTTTGCGTGTGAATTTAACACGGGCCCGCTTCCCTTGGTACATCACTTAGAAGCAGCACGGTGTCGTTAACGCCGAACGTGCTACGTGACTCCTGAACTGTGCTGCATCAGAAATTAAGAGTAACAATAAACAACCAATGATCGCTATTATTTGGAGAGGTTTAAATTTTGCGAGTTTGTGAGTATCAGTGCAGATATTTTTGGCGGCAAATTAATGAAATTACATTGACTGATTTGCCAAAAAAGTGCTACTATTTTGCGTGTAGACACCTATAAAATTCAAAAATTTTCCAAAAGGGGAGGGGGCCCCTCCCCTTATACCCCTCCCCCAGGCCGGCGGTCCACCAAGGGACAGATCAGAGGTGGACCCGCATCTAGATTCTCGGAACTTGAAACCTATGCGGGCGGAACTAACTACTGAACTTGTCAAGTTTCGACCAGTAAGCTGTTCTTATGCTGAGAAGCCCGACTAAGAAGGTGAGATCTTTCGTAATCTTTTCTGTCAGATTCAGCAGTAGTATAGATCGGTAATTGACCCGCCGGCACCAAGTCGAGCCTACAACAACACTGCTGTATGTCACTTTCTCACTGA
This sequence comes from Holothuria leucospilota, assembly GCA_029531755.1. Lineage (NCBI taxonomy): Eukaryota > Metazoa > Echinodermata > Holothuroidea > Aspidochirotida > Holothuriidae > Holothuria > Holothuria leucospilota. The sequence goes on along the minus strand of JAIZAY010000233.1, from coordinate 45,336 downwards.
GTCTACGCAAAACAAGAAAGTACGCAGAGGGGAACATGCACGTGATAAAACGTACATTAGTTACGCCCACATGTTAATCCAAGGTACCTGGGCCCTGGCATTAAGTCGAACTAAGATATGCGTCACAAATTCTCCAGGAAGTCCCTCAATGTTCACCAAGTTAGTACATGACTACTAAAGATCGGATTAGACGCCTTGAACAGGATGCATTGTAGTAAGGCACTGTACCTATGATAAACTGTCTTCTGTTAATAACTTGTGGAGAAATTAATGTTGAGAGTTAGGACATGAAATTATATGAAGCAGAAAATGCAAAAATAAGACATGGGAAGTGCTATTTCGGACGATCTGGGAGGTCTATTTTGTCAAAAAATTTTTTGTACGCTCCGCGCCAACTGATGGTGGCGCTCCGCTTAGATGGCATAGTGCTATCAATCACAGGTCGAACAACTTCGGCCCCCCTCCCTTTTCAGAAATTCTGGATCCACCCCTGGCCTTGAGTATTGCTCTTCATTATCAACCAGGTCATGGCGTTCAACCAGTGCTGAAACAAACCTTCATGTGATCAGTTGCTTCAAATATTCCAACGCAAAAGAAACCTAGGGACGAAGCTAGCAAAAGGATGACGTCTTCCCGAGGTCAGAAAGGAAGTTGCCACTCCAGCAGAACATCTGTACAACGGTCAGGGGCGGCGCCAGGGTATTTCGATAGGGGGGCAAAGCATGAGATGAGTGATCGCCGTCCCGGGGAAGAAGTCTAAGGGGAGGGGGACCCCTCCCCTCCCCATTGGGAAATTTTTTGTGAATTTAAGGTTGCTTAGATGCAAAATGATGTCTTTGGTACATATTTTGAATTGATCATATATGGCTGGAAAACTTATAATTTAGTAATTTTTATTTTTGTTTTGGGAAAGGTGCTTTTCTGGGGAGGGGTGTCCCCTCCCCTTTGAGAAACTTTTTATTAATTTAAGATTGCTTAGATGCAAAATCTTTGGTATATTGTTTGAACTGATCATATATGGAAGAAAGTGTTCATAATTTATTGAATTTCAATTTTTGCTTTGGGGTAGATGCTTTTCTGGGGAAGGGTCTAAGGGGAGGGGTGTCCCCTCCCGTTTGAGAAATTTTTGGGTATTTGAGGGTCCTCAGATGTAATTTGGTGCAACATTTTGGGCAAATTTTAAGGAAAATTACTCCAATTTTTTTACATTTTTACTAAGAGACAAATAAGGGGTTTTTGACCTTGGATGTTGGGGCAGAAGCATACTTCAGCCCCCCAGATTTTTGACTGGGGTCTTTAGCCCCCCCCCCCCCCGCTTCTTACGCTCATGCAATAAAGGAGACATATAATATTACTTCAAAGTTTAATTCATTTTATTAACTGTTTCTGATATTTTTATTGTCAAAATGTCCGTTAAGTGATTGACTCATGATACCCCCAATACATATGTTCACGTTCTAAACTTTAAATGGTCACATGCTGGGAATGGAGAGACAGTAAATGTTTGACATTGCCGAACATTACATAATCCGGACAGGGGGGAATACCCATAGACAGAAGAGAAGGTTCACTAAGGACCGAAGATTCCCCCGGACGAAAATATATTCCAAGTTACGGGTAGGGATGGGGTTTTGGTTAGATAGAGGTTCATGGATCAGGCGTATCCCCTGATGCACAAATTAGCTGTCTGTATTTTTTGGTGTAACTTGCAATGATGCGCACCTTTTTCTCCAACAGAGGGAGAACTTTTTGCTCTGTGACACCATATGTGTAAGGTCTCACAATAACTTGCGTTAGGGTATACTACTGTATTGTTTTAGCTTTACTCTCGGTTCCTATGCTCTTTTTGTTTGCGCGCTATGTATAATGGCCTTAGTGTTTATGTAATACTAAACCTGCATTCACGTAAACAATGGAGAAAACAGAAAACGTTATGCGTGCGGGGATTGCAAGTTTCAGTTATTTTGTAACGAACAATTTAACTAATATTGTGATAGATGGGTGACATACTGTAACACCTCACCCTACCCCCTACAAAATTATGTATCTTAAAACGTTTTTTAGACGATTTTATTTTGGGGGTTGAAAAACCATAGGGGGCAAATGCCTGCCCTGCCCCCCCCCCGTGGCGTCGCCCCTGACAACGGTGGTATCAATATTTCGACATGAAAGTCTTTTGAATAACACCGACAGGAAGTAAACCTCACATAACTGTCAGTCGAAAGCTGACACAGCTTTCTTGGTTGATTTAAAAATACACCCTTGAAGTAATGATACCTTCACAAGGGTATGCTGTGCAAAGCAGCTTAAAGGGAAAGCCAGGGAAAGGAATAAACTGTAAGATCGACATATACTTAATTATAATCTGTTTTGGAAGGGGTTTCCCTAACATGCGAGGGCTTGTCTTCTCAGAGACTCCGTCCTCTGATTTATGCTGATACTGGAATTAACATTAGTATGTCGTCCATCCTTATACGAACTATATGCCAGCTCCACAGTTACTCTATTTGATTGCCCATTTCGTCCAAACAATATTTTATTCTACAAGAGAAGTGTTGGTAAAAATGAAGGTAAAAATACATGCCAAGATGATCCCACAAGCACTGATGGTCGTAAGAGTTGGCAATGAATTGGGAAAGTCTGGCAACGAATTGGAAGATATGCCCCTCACTGCCACTTTATTTTATGGACTTTTCAAGGTTGACTGGTACTGGGTATATTATGACACAGGGGTTTCTTCAAAAGAACACCTTTGTCAATAATATTATTGCAAAAATCAGATTCTATGGAAAATTTAAACCTTCCTTGATCTTAATCTTGTCAAATCAAGCCCCCAGAACGTTATAAAGATAAAAGAAAAGTAAGCAATAAATCCCAATAAGTTAACACCTGTTCGACAGCTATTAACTTACTCCCTACCGTCAAGAGAGTTGTCATCACAGAATTCTGTGGTAGCAAACCGCATTGGTAAATAAAATGGAATGTTGAAAAACGATCTACTAGGTAAATAAAACTCAAGTGAGGGAGTAGGTGCAGCTAGAGAACACCTCGTTTATGAGCTCTGATTTATGACTAGTTACATTCTAGGCTAACGGGTATTTTATTAGCTTGTACGACTGTGTCTTCTGTGGGATCAACTTCTCATGTAGCTTAAACTAATTTATCAAGGGCCCTAGCAATGAGATTTTCAATGATTCCCAGCAAGATGGCCTACTTTTCGCCAATAGTATTCAGCTGCGTACTTGCATAAAAGTTTTTAGCAGAATATGATACTCTCCCCCACTGTAAAACTGTTCAAAGACCACGATAACCGATAACAACTACCTACTTTGCCTAGTGTCCAGAACCCCCCCCCCCCCCCCAAAAAAAAAACAAGACTGGCAGCAGCTTCTCAACAGTCGGGGAACATGACTTTGACTATTATTATATCAAGCGCGAATCGAAAAAAAAAAAAAACCTAGAAGCGATGGATCATGGTTCATGCACTTAAGGACCCTTGAAAAACACGGGACTAGGTGATCTCTGGGTATTGTCCTACGATATTTATCCATTAAAAGGCTGTTTTCAACATTTTCGAGTTTGGTTTCATTGACCAAGTTTTGAAAACGAAACGCTGAGGGTTGCAAAAGTGGGGACCGAAGATCCCCTCCATTGTCGAAAGTGGGGGGGATGTCTTCCTTACCCAGCCTGTTGAGGCCAATGAAACAGACAAGCATACGAACTGCACGTTATCTCTTTCTTACCAATTAGTGACCTAGCAGACGGCCTAAAACCTTAATCTCCAGAAGTTTTAGGAAGACTGGGAAGAATGGAGGAATCTTGTTCTGCAATCGGTACGGAGTCACCAGTTGAATACATCAAGTTTGATCATTGGTTTGCAAGGTATACAGGCTACCATTTAGCTATCTCTCCTCGCTCTTCGGCGTTACATGCAAGGGATGACTGTACCCAACTGACTCTTTCCGGCCCATAGATGAATCTGTGGAATGACCAAGAGATTGCCTATAGGTGAAAACTGACTAGTTATATAATGGACGTGGCTGCAGATGCCGGCTCCAAATTATTAACTAGTTACCGTCCGCGTCCACTAATCTAACTTATCTGTAGTAAAAATGAGCACGGCCAGAAGAAGAGTGCGTCACGTGGCCTGTCCATTCTTCCTTCATCGGATGGCGCCCTCTAACACTACAGAACACACTGCAGGTAAACTAAACAGCCAACGGAGTCCGCAAAACATGAGTCAGTCGGTTTTCAATTCTGACGATATCTGACGTTTGGGTTACATTCTTACAAAAAGGCTGATGGCATTTTATTCACTGCTATGGATCCTCAATTGCGCAGTAATTGACGATTGTGTGCATAGGACCGAAAAATTGTGTACGTCGCGTTGATCGAACCATGGAGTTATTGGGGTGCCCTGATGGTGCCGACTGTATTTGAACGTCAAGCCTACCACTAACTAATCCTCCACTAGCTCACTAAATTTGGTTTGTTAGGTTGCGTCTGGATCCCCTTAGAATAAGGTGACCATATTTTGGGGGTTTAAATCAGGGACGCTACTACACCAGGCACCGTGTAAGGTGAACAATGGCTACAGTAAATGTGTGTGATTATGATCACAGGATCACAGCAGTCAGTAACAGAAAATCAGTGATGCTCTTAACTTTCGACCTCTGTGATTGCAGATACATTTTACTTGTATGCCTACTAACGTTGTACTTGGGCCCTACGATATATACCTCAACGATGCTGAAGTAATAATTATGAGCCCTATCATATATTACTAGCTAGCCGGCGGTTTAGCTCCCGTCCGAAAGGCTACACAATCGACAAAATATTATTTTTTACAACATTATAATTAATATCTTGAGAAGCTTGAAATTTCAAGGAGATCGGGGACATTTTCGAGGACACTTGTTCATCGGGGACGGAGCACTGGATTCGGGGACTGTCCCCGATTTTCGGGGACGTCTGGTCACCTTACCGTAGAAGTTTTCAACGGTAAGCCCTATCCAGTTGGGTATGGGAACGCGAAATCTGCAAACACCATGTGACTATATCATGTAAAAACATGGTGTGACTACATAAAGGCAGCTTGTGACTACATAAAAACATGGTGTGACTACGTAAAAATATGGTGTGACTATGTAAAAACATGGTGTGACTACATGAAAACACGGTGTGACTACGCAAAAATCACTGTGTGACTATATAAAAACATGGTGTGACTATACATAAAAACAGGTTGTGACTACATAAAAACACGGTGTGACTACGTAAAAACATGGTGTGACTACATAAAAAAGCTTAAAAACAGTGTGACTACATAAAAATCTTAAAACTATGGTGTGACTACGTGAAAATGCATATGAGGCGATGTCAACTGTATGTGACTACGTAAACTGTGGGTGTGATGAGAATTCGGCACGTGACTGCGTAAAATGAGGGTGTGAAGAGAAATGTGGGTGTGATAATCGGATATAGTGCATTGAACTTTTCCGTAGCGCATGGAATGCTTTCGAAACCCAACCAACTCGGCCCCAAACCCACTCGGCCCAAGCCAAGTCGTCCCATACTAACTCGGCTCCATACCAACTCGGTTCCAAGACAAGTCGGCCCAAGCCAAGTCGTTCCCAAACCAACTCGGCCCCAAGTCAAGTCGGACCCGATCGTCCCCATACCAACTCGGCCCCATACCAACTCGCCCCAAGCCAAGTCGGCCCAAGCCAGGTCGTCCCCATACTAACTTTTGTTGAAGTTTGTTGTAGTCTATTCTGGGGGTATCGAGATGTAGCCTACGTGACGCACAAAGTAAGGGTAGGTGGTACCACCATCTGACGTCACGTGACAGCCGTCGAAACTCACATTTTTAGGAAACGTCCGAATCTATCATGTGACTCATGCAAAAGAAATATATAGGCTTTTTGAATTTTTGCCGGGGTTTGCAAGACAAAATAACTCCACTATGGTTCTTTAGGACTGGTGGAGAACAAACAAGACTTTGATAATACATTTCTTCTTGCTAAAATATAGCTTTCATTGCTAATTTCTAAGTCAATATTTTAGACCTTGATATCAATTAAGGGGAATCTTTTCGTGGTATCCTAGACTATAAATTCTTAACAAAATCCACAGAACCTAGCCACAAGACCCGCGTAACTGAACACAACTGCCACCTCAACTCTCAAAGAGGAAGGCCACTCTATTAACTACGGATTAACTACGATCTAGCGAGACAATGTTATTAAAAATTATGAATATCCCTAACCTACGAAATTTGAAAGGTTGCTAGGCTACTGATGAAGCTCCCCTGTAATAATGCTTGAGAGCAGAAACCGATCTAGCTTTGATCATAAGAATCAAATTAATTTTCTTAACCCAGTTACCAGTCCTAAAGATCCATAGTAGAGTTAATTTGTCTTACAACCCCCGGCAAAATTCATAAAACCTATATTTCTTTCGCATGAGTCACATGATAGACTCGGGCGTTTCCTTAAAAATGTGAGTTTCGACGGCTGTCACGTGACGTCAGATGGCGGTACCACCTACCCTTACTTTGTTGTTTGTAGTCACGTACAACATCTCAATATCCCCAGAATAGGCTACAACACACTTCAACAAAAAGTTCACTTAAAGCCAGGGTCTCTCAGTTGTTCCCTGAAGTGGAGTTGGTATTACCGCGTTATGCATAAATACACGCAGAACAGTGCAATAAAAACAGCGTATACAAAATGACAGCTCCTTGGTTAAAAGGTGGCAACCATCGGGGTCTTATCTGCCCTCGTTCACCAGTTCGATCGTTATTGCTAGTACAGATACTGCTAGCCCTCGGTCGGTTACCGCTAACCTTCGGTCGGTTACCGCTACAGTTGGTTGGTTACCGCTGGCCTTCAGTCAGTTACCGACAGCCTACAAATAGATTAAATATACCCTTTGCAATAGGCCTAATATCTATTACTCTTATTGCCCTCTGAAAGCATAAACAGTATTCAGGATTTCTCTAGAATTCATTAAATGGATAACTAAGATGGGTTGTGCAACATTTTACAACGGCATAGTTTTCAACCGCATTCTTTACCGTATGACCCCTTTCAATACATGCACAGTTTTCGTAAGAAATTCTCCCTTCAACTATTTGCACATGGTGAAACACAAATACAGACTACAAATTCAATTTAACTTCGGCACACATATCTTCAGACTATTTTTGTCTTAAAACATATTAACCATCTCATATTTACTGTCACATTATATTACAGAATTGCCAGTGGTGTACAGAGGGGGGAGGCCATTGGGCCATACCCCCTCACGGACGCCAATTTTTTTTAGTTCCTTAAAAAACGTAAATTTTTTAACACAAATTTTACTTCAAAAGGTGGCATACGTGGCACCAGATTGCATGTAAGGACACGTAATTTTTAAAAAATTTTCAAAGGGGTAGGGGGACACCACTCCCCCAGGCCGGCGATCACACAACATACTGCATGGCCCCCTTGAGGGAAATCCTGGGTACGCCACTGGGGATTGCTCAAAATTGTAATAACTAACTCACCATAGCAAAATTGGGTCGGACCGACGACGGACCGCTGTGGGCCACTCCGGCGGTCCGCCAGAGAATTGTCCGGTGGTTCACCGACGGTCCGCCGATGGCGGCGACGCTGATTGGTTAAAGAGCTGTATGACATCATGCAAGTTTCCATCCAGCTAGCGGACCTCCGATGACGCTCCGTCGGTCTTTTGGCCACAGACGGACCACCGGATCTTACTCTGAGGGCCGGGAGGTGGCGACGGAGTCTTTCCGACCCTCGTCGGTGTATCGAGAGCACCCTCGTATACTGGTCGTGGAAGAAAACGTCACTTCTCTGAGTTTAACAAGTACACTTAACATTTACGACGACACAATGCTCGCATCATGTGTATGAACAGCAATTCAAGGCGACGGCCACGCCTAAAATCCACAATTAAGGACGGGCTGTCCCGATACTGCCACCTCCCGGCGACAACGATGTTATTGTGTCGTGATGAAACAAGTTGTCAGTTACTTTTAAATCATTCCAGGGCCTTTGCTACTATGCGCGAGGAATAATGAACAGATAATTCCTTCGAGCCATTGCCTTTCATCGCAATGTCACGGAATTTACGCCGGCCTACCTACAATCTGAGACTTACTATTGCAGTATTCATATTTGACACTTGGGATACCACCGTGAAATCCACTTGTTTCTTTAGTAGAACCTGGGTGGAAGAGATAATATCACGCAAGTCACTTTTTCCATAATTATAAGTACTCTAGCCTATCGAAAATCAAACACTTCTGTCATGATTTTTCATATTGAGGACGAGTTGGTATAGGGTCGACTTGGCTTGGAGCCCAGTTGGTAGCCATACACTACGGAAAAGTTCAATGCACTATATCCGATTATCACACCCTCATTTCTCATGACACACACATTTTACACAGTCACGTGCCGAATTCTCATCACACCCACAGTTTACGTAGTCACATACAGTTGACATCGCTTTATATGCATTTTCACGTAGTCACACCATATTTTTAACCTTTTTGTGTAGTCACACCATGTTTTTAAGCTTTTTATGTAGTCACACCATGTTTTTACATAGTCACACCGTGTTCTTACGTTGTCACACCGTGTTTTTATGTAGTCACACCGTGTTTTTATGCAGTCACAACCTGTTTTTATGTAGTCACACCATGTTTTTATGTAGTCACACCATGTTTTCATGTAGTCACACCATGTTTACATGTAGTCACACTATGTTTTTACGTAGTCACATTGTGTTTTATGTAGTCACGCCATGTTTTTATGTAGTCACACCATGTTTGTATGTAGTCACACCAAGTTTTTATGTTATCACACCGTGCTTTTATGTAGTCATATGTGTTTTTATGTAGTCACACCGTGTTTTCATGTAGTCACACCATGTTTTTACATAATCACACCATATTTTTACGAAGACATACCATGTTTTTATGTAGTCACAAGCTGCTTTTATGTAGACACACCATGTACTTACATAGTCACATGATATAGTCACATGATATTTGCAGCTACATATCAGTTTCGCGCTACATATCAGTTACCTTTTATACCTTTCAGTTACCTATTAAAGTTCAAAAATCGGCCTTTAACATTGTTTTCAATCTGTGTATCTTGGCAGTAAAGACTGTGATCTAGGAGGGCTTTTATATTTGGCCCAGTGGTCTTTACCTTTTCATTTCATTCAGAATCATACCATTCCTCGTGACGGAACGAATCTTGCAGCAAAATAAAAAAAAACCTACCCACTCTTCGGTGTTCTTTATATGAGCACTTCAATTCATTTGCTAAAACATTTTATCACATATTGGACATATTGGACAGTAACCTTTTTAACATTGTGCACAAAGTTTGTGAACTAGGTATTAACATTTCTTTCGCGAAAAATTCCCTTGAATTGGAAGCACTGCCTTAAGAATAATTACCAAGTACATACTAACTGTTCGTTACAGAAGTACCTTTGGGCAACATGACATATTTGCGGACCTAGCGGATCAACTGAATATAGTCAAATAGAACTAACCAAGACTACTTATAGTTATAGTTATCATATTATTTATCATTTAAGAAAACAATTGCTCCCAAGGAGCTAGGCTTTCATGGTCTAATGGTTAACTTAGGCCTAGGCTGTATCCATTGACTCTACTAACTTACTGTCTCAAATCTTACCCAGATAGCACAAAGCATTTGCGTTATGTTGGGCCAATGTTGGCAGCCGTTGGCAGCAGTTGGTATTATGTTGTGTAGGCAACTAAAGGCAGGGCCAACATTTCACCAACCATATGCAGCCAACAATTGTAAATTACATGTATTGCCAACATTTGACCAACATTTATAGGCCAATTGTAGGTCATCATACATTTAATCAACATTAAACCAACTTCAAGTAGCCACCTTTTGGATGTTTTACATTTAACCTACATTGAACCACTTTCATGAAACCAACTAGTACTGTTGGTCATTACGTGCTCAACCAGCATTGAGCCAGCTATATGCGTGGCAGCTCCCTGCTATATGTAACCAACCGTGGGGCATTATGTAATAAACCAGCGTTGAGCCCATGACAGGTTGAGCCCACAGAACCTGTGGACATGGCTAAATTGTTTATCTTCCTCACTGGATGCTTATTCAAGCTCAATCAATTTGAGGCTGACTAACCGCAAGTCTTCAAACACAGGCTGTGTAGTGCTTGAGCTTACTGCACTAACCCCGTTTGTTCGAACAGGAAACTAACAGAGGTTAAGCTGCTTACTTTTAAAAGCAAGCTTTTGTTGTTACAAGTTGTGTTTTAAAACCCCTGCTTTGTGTTAGCTTACTGTACCTTCACGTTCTATCAATTATAAGTTGTTCGTTGAATTGAACGACTAGTAAGGTTTCAAACAGACCTAAATACTAAACAGTAAGGTACTAGAATAACAAGCAGTGTTTAATTCTATCCTTCAAGTTGTACGGTTCTTTCCTGCGCTGCATTTGTGTAACCGTAGAATCACCCTTTTATGTTACGCTTCCGAATATAACCAGATAAGCCTGACAAGACGGAAGACAAGCTCATTAAACAAGCTGCCGGCTATCCCATAGTTTCAGTCCCGTTTACAGCGATATCTAAATGGGTGTTGCAGCCTAGCTCACCAGCATTGTGGCCTGCTGGGCTGTTACGTCCCTAAGTTTGGTGCTGCAAAAGTTGTCATTAAATGTCAACGAATGCGGTGTAAAGAGAGTGAAAAAATATAAAACATTATACAACATAGGCCGGGATTTATTTTAATCTATGATTACAGTTGTTAAGGCAGTCATCTGACATGAAAGGAGTGTTTTGTAAAACTAAGGTTAAGGCACGGGCAACGCTCCTCTATCCTTTATCCCATGGGTAGCCTGGTGTTTCAGCGAAAAACTGGGAGGATAAAAGTTACTGAGGGAAAACTTGAAAGTCAATGGGAGCATTGCTAAAAAAGGGTGAGGAGGATCGATACCCCCCTAGCCCTCGGTTTTTCCGCTTGTGTAATATCCAGGTCGGTAGTCAGACAAGGTACTGAAATTGGAGGCGAGATGGACTCCAGCCTGAGGGCTAGGGCGAAAATATGTTTAAGGGATGCGAAAATACTAAACCGCATTAAGGCAATGATAACTTTATTTAATAGAAGAGGCGACAATGTTTTTACAAGGGATCACTGCTATCTGGCTACGGGCTTGGTAATATCTCCTTAACCCCCACCCGGCCACGTCCTACCACACCCCCTGCGGCAGTCAAGGTGCCCTCAGAATGATTTATGCATTACTCAGAATTCTCAATCATTACTAAGAACAGAGGCGGATTGGCCGTTGCCGTGGGCGATCACCGTCCGGTCCGCTCGGGTTTAGGGCCATTTGTGATCAGTTTGTGAAAAACCAACCTGTCTGTCACTATCACTGCCCCTTTACGTTTTCTGAAGCCTCTCAAAGAGCAAGTCCACCCTTGTATCATAATGACTGTAGAAGTATGCCTCTAGTAGCAATCATAATTTTCAAAAGTATTTATTGAGAATAGCGTGACGACTCCACACTGGGGTTCCAGAGATTGATTATAAAAGTCTTGCAACCATCCGTAATTTTTACAAGTTGTAGACCACTTAAAATTTTCAAACCGTTTTACGTAGGACTTACTGCACCTATCAATGTTTGCTATTAGTACAAATAATGTAAGATTTACATAAAAAGAAAACAACCCGGGACCAAAAAGCATCGTTGCCAGAAAGGAACGTTCGCTTAGGTAAAAAAATACTGAAAACACCCAGACACCTAGACACTTGCGTCAATCCAAATAGAAACAACCCTTAATCATTCAAACCTGTTGCCAGATAAAAACATTGTGCACGCTACTACTTGCGTAATTAATTAAGTGCTCTCAGATTTTTAAAGGATAGCATTGGAAAAGCTTAAGTATGTTATATGAAACGATGAGTTTCAATTATTCTGCATTTTTATGCAGCTGACAAAAAACGTTTATGTTTAAAATAAACTACCAAAGGACCTAATTACAGACAGAGCCGATATCCGAGTTGGGCCTCGATCTAGTGCCTTTTCTGTGGAAGCAAACACGTACAGAAGGATTAGCCGGATGTTTATTGAGAAACCGTTGAAACGGGGAGGAAGTCCATGGCTGTTGAAAGCACCCCATTTTTGACTGCTTCAATTTTTACGTTTAAAACATCGTTTAGAACTACTAAGTAAGTAACGTATGGTACTGAAACGAGAAAAAGACGAAAATTAAAGCTGGAGGAGATATACAGGGCTAAATTTTCTTCCAGTTCTAGTCAACCATGCTTATCAGTCCTGTGTAAACCAAAGGTGTTATCCGAGTTGGGCCTCGCTTCATCCGATTTGGGCCTCGCCGGATGTCCACAGGTTCTGTGGAATCGAAGTTGGCATGCCAGTTTTAAGTGACCAACTGTTGGGCATCATATATTGAACCAGCATTGGACCAACACTTAAAACTGTTGAAATATCTATAGGCTGCTAACAGTGATAACCGTACTAATAAAACAGTATAAGAGACTTTATGCATAGACCGATCAAAACAGTAAATCGATGTTCAAAATTCATCAACTGGCACTTATCTGTGATATCATCATGTTAAATATAAAACAGCAACAGCGTATGTGGACTGAAAAAGTTAAAGTCATCCCTAAACTGATGTAATGAATCTGAAGGGCACTTCAAAGTCGGCCTACAACCTATGGTTGACCCAACCTCAACACTGGTTATGGGTTGTTAAACGCTGATATTGGTTTCGGTTGGCAAATGGTAAGCGGTCCAACATTGGTCCAACAGTGTACCACCAGAAAAATACTAAGCTGGTCATTTTGGTATCAAGCCAACCTCATAAAATTCTTTAAAGGGGCTCATTGAGTTGATATCGATTATTTTGTGACGAGTTTGAAGGGAATCATTGCATGACAATGCTTCTAATTAGCCTCATTGCTCATGTTTCACTTCCTATAGTGGCCAAAAATGCGAAAAAATGTAGTTTTTATGAGTTTCGGAGCTTGCAGTTCGCCAAGCTTGTCCAAGCTCATGATAGACCAGCCTCTCTTGGAAAAACAACACTTATAAACAATTGTGACCTTCAATCACAGCAGCTGTTGGTTACAGGAGTTGCAAGCCTGTCAATGCAGTTGGGATAACCCTCACTCATTGGTTGTCTTTGAACAGGGGTTGCATATGAAAATACCAAACTGTAAAAAGTGTCTGGTCACGAATGTTGTAAGAAATGATTTTAATCATTAATCATTACCATTTCAGTTGTGTGTCAGATGTGCAGAATCTCTTAGTTCGACCATTTACTATCAAGATGTGAGTAAACCTCAACAGGTGTGATAAAAAATCATGAATTACGTGAACCAACTCAATGTGCCCCTTTAATAACATCTATTTCTAAATTTTATATTCACAGTGGATATTTTGCAAAACGTTCACTTACACTGTAGGAATTTTGCTAAGAAAATTTGAGAAAAAATGTTTAAAATGCTGTGAAATTCTATTGGAACACCATATTTATTTACCTTTCATCTGAATGGGGCATTCCGAATTCTTCAAAGGAGGCTTGTGTTTATCACTTAAAGCAGTTCTTATTGAAATAAATTGTGGCTGGCAATGGTGAATTCTTGCAGGAAATCATGTTTCTCAGTTGTATAATACAACATAAAGAAGGAGAAATTGAAATATCATGAACAAAATTGCATTATTAATCGTTAATAATAACAAACAAGTCTCACTAAATATATAATACCCAAACCAAAATGTGCAATTCACATATGAATTTTGAATTAAAACGCTACTACTTTTGAAAATGGCTAGCAAAAATAATGCTGATAGCTTTTAAAAGTTGTAGAACTGAGGTTACTTCTCTGAACATTCATTATGGGTTCCCATAATAAGTAATTTAATTAAGAGAAGCTTTAAAAAGCCAGGCATAGTTTCGTTGGTGCAACATTGTGTACCATCCATTCTTTGCACTGTTGGACACTGAAAAATGGTGAAACGTTGGCGAAATGTTATTGGCCCAACGTTGAAAACTGCCAAATGTTTACCAGCTAACAGTTGGCACCACTTATTTAACCAACGTTAACCAAATGTTGGGACTAACAGTTGGGTAACTTATTTGCCAACGTTGGCTCAATGGCATAACCTTTGGTAGGCAAAATTTTGTTCAAGTATAAAATTGATTGTAGGCCTAACGTTTTCCCAATGAGCACCCAACCATTCATATAACATTAGCCCAACTGTTTGGGCCAACCAATTTCCCAATATTGGCCCAATGTTATTGTGCTGTGTGAGTAGTCTACCACCCTGTTTAATATGTTAAAATATAAATAGGTCTACTTAATACTGCACTGCATGAAATATACTGATCAAGTATACACCTGTATCGCACTGCTAGCAGAGCTCACATATGCTGCTAAGAAACCAGTCGCTTCAATTGACTCTACCCATCATCAAGGCTAAATGACGTATGCATAATAGTGATGAAGGTTTTGGCTAATAAGATATGGGATAGTATGTGTGGGGTAGAAGATCGGCAAGTCATAGGCGTAGGGAGCGGGGGCTGGGGGGCTTTAGCCCCCAGTCAAAAATGTGGGGGCTGAAGTATGCTCCCGCCCCTCCCAACATCCAAGGGCAAAAACCCCTTATTTGTCTCTTCTGTAAGAAATGTCAAAAATTTGCAGTAATTTTCCTTCAATTTTGTCCAAAATGTTGCACCAAATTGCATCTGAGGACCCTCAAATACCCAAAAATTTTCCAAAGGGGAGGGAGAATCCCCTCCCCTTAGACCCTCCCCAGAACGGCGATCCGAAACAAGATTCAGCCCCCCCCCCCTCGAAAAGCTACCTACGCCTATGCGGCGAGTTCTATATAGTATTAGATTTTTATCTCGCCTAAGTTTCATTTGAGATTGATTTAACTTTCAATAGCCTACGAATAATCGACAGACATTACATAACAAAAGCAAATAGATCTATGAAAATATTTCACTTGAACAAATTTGCAAGTGTGTTGATACTTGACAAGAAGAAACCTAGCGATAAGACTGAGAAAGACTCAGATATTGTCATCTCCTCGTATGACTTTGCGTTGTAAAACAAAATATGGGACAAGGCGTTAATTGTCTAAGTATGCATCTATTTTTCGTTATCTTTTTCTTTTAAAACACTATATGTCTTCCATTATTCCCCCGGGTACGATCCTGCCTTGCAACATTCGTATGATCATGGAGCTAATACTTGGCCATGGTATGATATTATTCTTCTTTAACCTTAGCTTATATATCAATCAGCTGTGTTGAAACGAGACACCTCTTTCACTTTAAACTTACCATATAAATGAATACCAAATAGAAACTGTCTCATAAAGACACTCAATAGCTGAAATGGAGGCAACGGTACTCCTTTAGCTTATTTGCAAGTAAATGGTTTATATAACGATTCATAAGCCCGAGCAAGGACCTTTCGATTTGTTATTCAGGATACGATCAAATATCTTTATCCTGGGAAATTACAAGTTCCAGGTACTAAAATCAAACCATGTGTGTTCAAAGGCAGTGGCGTATTTATGGGGGGCCATTGGGCCATGCCCCCCCCCCCTCACTGATGCCGATTTTTTTAGTTCCTAAAAATACGTGATTTTTTTAACACAAATGTTACTTCAGAACGAAGCATATGTGGCACCAGATTGCATGTAAGGACACCTAATTTTTCAAAAATTTTCAAAAATTTTTAAAAAATTTTCAAAGGTTAGGCCAGCCATCACACAACTTACTGCATGCTCCCCCCCCCCCCGTCACACGTGAGAGAAATCCTGCCACTGTTCAAAGGTGAATGCATCGTCCCGTCACGTTGGGGAAATAAAGGGGCAAGAAAGGACGTGTTTGTGCTTAATGAGTCAAACACGGTCATTCTTAAGCGGTGGTATTTACCCCCCCCCCCCGCGGGGTAATTTGGGTATCTCAGGTGAGTAATTATTGACAGCCGATCCTGTCCAGTATCCTTGTTTTTAATTATACCGGTTCTGTAAGATTACTCTCGAGTCCGACGATCTGACACTGGTGAATGGAAGTACAGAACAGTAGTACGCGGATAACGGTACCAGACCCATTTTAGTGTACTCACATATTTGGGAGATGATTGGGTTCTTTTGACCGCTTTATGGAAAAGTAAACGACTATAAATTGGACTATTGTAGGTATTGTCTCCAAATTAAAGTTTTGGTACCTTAGGAAAACAGGTTAGGGTCTGTTTTCCATGGATATTGGGCCTGTTTTTTTCAGTGTCGTCAAGTTATTACCAGGTTATGACCATGAAGAGGTCCTAAAGGTCATTGTCATTGTCCACAGGCATTCTATTTGCTGTGAATGTTAACTATGGAGAAAACCACTTCTGATATATGTTAGGAGGGGCGAATACATAGGGTGGCTGATTGGAAAGGGGGAATGTGGCTGATTGGAAAGGGGGGAATGAGTTGAAAAAGGTTACGAACCACTGGTCTATCGCGATGGTTTAACTTTTCTTCATTAATACAAGAGCTAGAAATTTGGTAGTGAAACGTGTCGTCAAGTGTGATTACAAAACAAGGGAAAAGGCAGAGCTTTTGGCCGTTAACAACTTTAAAGTATCGCCTGTGAGCCTATCTCGCCGTAATATAACAATCAGTGTACATAATTTACATGATGTTCCTCTCAAACAGTGTTAATACCCATGGCGGATCGAAAAGTATCTATTTCAAGAATGACATAAGGAAATTGGATCTGTAGCATTCAGGAACTCATTATTTTCTGTAGCCAACTTACATGGTAAATTATTCTGCAGTGCACTGGGAACACGCATGGATAATCCAGCAGTAAATAAATTGTGGGTTATTATTTCATCGCCGTGACAGCGGTACCCGTTCAACCACGCAAGCTTCTGTAGCATCCATTTTCAACCGTTTATAAGAGCAGTTTGTTTATTAAAAGCAGAAGGGGGAGGTGGGTAGCTTTGAAGTGTCAACATGTGTTCCTGTTTTATCTGCAGTGCTTCTATATTTAGTGTAAACTTAGCCATTCTCGAGCTGAATTGTGTTTTGAGGGGTTCTGGTAAAGCGCCGCGCACTGTTGGGGTCATGTGGGGAAAGTCTTCTCAGGAGTAGGCTGTCTATAAAACGTGGGCATTAAAATGAAGCATTACGGTTTATTAAACGAAAAACCAAACACTAATCACTGAGTACAAAGGCAGACAGGCTAGAAAGGTAAGGCAGGCAAGACAGCACTAACTGCCTCGCCCTACACTTATATATCAAACAACTAACAAAAGGCTATTACGTAACAACTATGTCTAAACTATCTTTATATACTATGCAAAGTTTCATCTCTGTAAACCAAAGGATACCATTTTTTTTTTTTTTGCATTAGGATATTTTAAGAGACTATTGCATGGAATTGGATAAGCTCGGCCAAACAGGCCTAAAGTATCACAATTTGACTATTTGTTTGTAATAAATCTTGTACATTCTCAGGAGAATTTAATGATGTAGCTTATAAAGTAAGACTTACAAGGTGACACGACTGGTGTTCAAGAAGATCGCTGAAATATTATATTTGTGAAGTCATTTTAACACTTACAAGGCTAACGTTGAAAACTTTCCATTAATTTCCACCCACGGAAAAGAAGGGGAAGGGTATTCTTACCTCTGTGATCTACCGGATATAAGATAAGGTGCAGGAAAATATTTCTTACCGAGTTTTTACGCTATAGGTGTGTTGGAGTGTTGGTATTTTTTTATATTAAACACCCCTGTAAAGGAAATGATGCGATCTAATTATTCTAAGATGCTGGGGGTAGGACCATAGTTCAAATTGTCTACTTAAGTAGTGCGTTGATTACTTCTGGAGTTGACCATAATGTATTAGCAGTGGCGTAGCTACAGGGGGGCAGAGGGGACGGTCGCCCCCCCCCCCCCGGCTCGGAAATTTAGAAAATTCGGAAATTTTCAAATATCCCAAACATAGCTAAACATTATAAAATTTTCGAAAAAGGGTAAACATTTCCGAAAAATTTAGCAAAATGTAGTGAAATATATCAAATTTTTCTTTGCCTCGGGGCGCTCGGCATCTAATAAACCTTATATTTAGGAAACTATAGCAAAATGTAATAAAATATAGCCTATCAATTTTTTCTAAGCCTCGCTACGCTTGGCATCTAATAGAACTTATACATATGACAAAATATAGCAAAATGTAATGATCTTTGCCACGCTATACTCGGCACCTAATAATTCTTATATGTGGCAAAATATAGCAAATGTAGTGAAATATATCAAATTTTTCTTTGCCTCGCCTACGCTCGGCATCTAATAAAACTTAATTGTTCAATAGAATTAATTTCTATAAGACATTATATGGTTATTATTTATAAATATCGTTTTCTTTTCCTACTCGGTGAAGATAATGGGTGAATATAATTTTTAAGATTTTGGTCACTGTATTAAGGCTAAATAATTTATACTGTGACCTGCACTTTACGGATCACAATAAATTGTCAAGAATTCCTTGATATTAGACTAGACAAATATCTTTAATTATTGACTTGGAAAACGCTTTAAAGATAATTTATCTTCCCAACATAAAAAATAAGGAAAACATTAAGTTAATACAAGACAATTGGGTACATAAATGGATTTGGAGGCTTCAATTTCAAATAGAAGTAAAACAAAAACTAATGGTAAAATAAGCTTGGGCCTACATTCACAATTGCATGTAAAGTACGTATTGCATAAATTCATATCCATATGAATAATACTGTGTAGGTGGGAAATGTAAACCATTCAACTTGAGTTGTAGTATAGAAGAAGAAACAATTCCGATATTTTCAGATGAAAATTCGAAAATTTTTAGGTCTTGCCCCCCCCCCGGGAAAATCCTAGCTACGCCACTGTGTATTAGTGTGTAGTATTAAGAGTAGGAAGGGGGTTTTAAGGACTTGCTTACCCACGGGAATGAGTATTTAGTAAAGTGGGGGTAGACGGTGCACCATCTGACGTTCCTATAAGTCGGTTAACCTCGCACTTTTTTTAGGAGAGGCTCGAAATCATCATGCGTGATTTCATGCGAAAGAAAGAAAGGCTTTTTAAGGAGGCCGGGGTTTGAATATGTAAATGTTTGGTTCTTATAACTAAGGTGAGATTTTCAAAGTTTAGCACACATACACATGAAATGCATGCAAATTAGCCGGAAAAATGTAAAATAATCCAGCTTTGTTACAAATACCAAGATAGGTTTCGACAAACCCCCACACCCGTCCCTGTCTATTTTCTTAAAGAAGACTTCAACGGAATATTGCCCAAATACAATATATTATATACATTTGGTCCTTACCTCTTATATGTATGTATATTGATATTTCAAGGCTTATACAAAATTCTGAGGCTTTAACTCATACTCCTGTTATCTCGTAAAAGAGGTTTACCTCAATGTTACTCTCATATGCTCTAACACAAAGCATTTTGAATAAAACCCAAACTGCGAACGACGGTTCGCTACTGATGAAGTTGCGCCATATATAACATATGAGCATGACAACAGAAACCGGTCTAGCTTGGTCATAAGAACCAAACATTTACATATTCAAACCCCGACCTCCTTAAAAAGCCTTTCTCTCTTTCCCATGAAATCGAGCATGATGATTTCGGTCCTCTCCTAAAAAAGTGCGAGGTTAACCGACTTATAGGAACGTCAGATGGTGCACCGCCTACCCTCACTTTACTTGTATTTTGATGGGGGTGTAAAAGGACTCCGAGATACTGTCCGGGTGTCCGGGACACTATCCCCTGAGGAAAACGTGTCCGGGACAGAGTATCCTGAGATAAAACTGTCTTACCGGACACATTTTATCTAGGAGAAAAAGTCCGAGGTTGAGATATTCTGTCCCGGACACTGTTTGGTTGGAGAAAGTGTCCCGGAAATTGTGTGCCGGGCTATTCCTCCCGGGAAATTTAAGTCCGTGCCTAACTGACACAATAATTACGCACGCCCCCATATATAAGTATATTTAATGCACCCGTTTGTTCACTGTAACAAATATCACCAAAAGAAGACTTTGGGACTTTTTTGAATAAGTTAGCATGTAGAATGGGGTATTCTGCACATATGATATAAAAATAGTGGGAAACCAGCACGTAATGCACCAACCCGACTGCTACGCGACAGTGAAAACCAGAAAACAAGGGTAGATGTGTGCCAAATTTTGTTTTCGACCTGACTGTCGGTCCCGATTGCGATCCGACAGTCTTCTTCGACTTCATCGGAAATACCAAACTGTTTGGGAGTGAAGTTGGAGCAGTTAAGTAAGGCTGTGGCAGTGTACAGCTGTCATTGACCCAAATGCAACTCATCTTTTTATGAACTAACCAAAAATGAAGCTTTTACAAAATCAAGCGACGGCTCTGTGCTCGCCCCCATGTGTGACTTATAAACAGTAGATAGACTTTTGAATATATCCACCGATGTACTGAGGCAATCATTAACCTACAAGTGACCGACATGGATTTCCCCATCAAAAATTTGCATAAGGAATACATAGAGGGTCCTAACAAAGATTCTAAACCCACCATTTCATTTGGCAATCTTCTTTAAATATATAGAAAGTCACAGCAAACACACACACACACACACACATATATATATATATATATATATATATATATATATATATATATATATATATGTGTATATATATATATATATATATATATATAGTAGGTAGAGTGACGTAGCGACTTTATATGCATGAGTCAAATCAACGCTGTATTAAATAGTCGCATAGAGACCTTAGGCCATTTTTCCTCTAACAAAGCACTTGCCTTATACTGAAAGAGGATACTTATTTGTGAATGGAAAACTTAGCC
Source organism: Holothuria leucospilota (assembly GCA_029531755.1). Classification (NCBI taxonomy): domain Eukaryota; kingdom Metazoa; phylum Echinodermata; class Holothuroidea; order Aspidochirotida; family Holothuriidae; genus Holothuria; species Holothuria leucospilota. The sequence goes on along the minus strand of JAIZAY010000233.1, from coordinate 24,367 downwards.
TCAAGCAGGATTCGAACCAGCGACCTCCCGCATGCAAGGCGGATGCTCTGACCACTGAGCCATTGAGGCCTATGTGGTGGAACGCGGTCAACTGAGCTTAAATACTGTCGAGTCAAGCTTTCCATTGTTACGTCATAGGAACGCGTCCCATGTAGTATAAAGTCGCTACGTCACTCTACCTACTCAATACTGCATGGGAAGTGTTTGGTGTTCGATCATGAAGTTGAAATCAATCCCACGTGCTGGCATAGCCTTTTCACATAAGGGAAAGTACTGAAGGAATAAATTCAGAGAGAAAAATCAAGTCACAACCAGGAATTGAACCCGGGTCTCTCGCGTACCGGGCGAGCGCCTTAACCACTTGGCCATTGTGACACTTGTGGTTTTAGACGTTTAACAAGGTACAAATACTGCCGCACTCACTTTTTCTCTCCTGTTACCATGGTAATTCCCCAAGCGGGGTAATGAATAATCAGTAGGTCGAAGTTAGGTAGATCGAACGTGGAATAAGTAGGTCGAAAGTTGTGTTTGGTGTTCGATCATGAAGTTGAAATCAATCCCACGTGCTGGCACTATCGACCTATGTATATATATATATATATAGATATATATAAACTGAAGAATGGTGGGAAGCGGACGCAACGTCACATCTACACTTCCGTATATATATATATATATATATATATATATATATATATATATATATATATATATATATATATATATATATATATATATATATATATATATATATATATATATATATATAAGGTCGATTACTGCGAAGCACTTGTGAAATGTATAGATCAATGAAAGTAGTAAAAAGTGCTTAAAGTTTAGGAGAAAACTCCGCAACGTTTCGGGTACATACCCTTCATCAGGCGGCAAAATATCAACTGATCAGTAAAACGCGATTCAAATGAAACAAACAAACGCGTGCCTACACGACTCGACCGACGCACGTGCGTTGGCCGCGCTCACAGTGTGTATGTATACAGTGAAACAACGCAGTGAAACAATGCAACTGCGTTAGCTACAGTAAAGCTACGCAATTGCGTGAAATAACTAAAAGCTGTAATGACGCAACCTAAAACGATTGACGCGCTCACAGAGTGTGTATGTACACAATAAAGCAACGCAGTGAAACAATGCAACTGCGTTAAATACAGTAAAGCCACGCTACTGCGTGAAATACAAAAAAACTGCGCAACTGCGTGAAATAACTAAAAGCTGTAATGACGCGATCCAAAACGATTGACAAAAGACGGTCATGTAAAAAAAAGAGCACGCGTTTGGCAAGAAAATTAAAAGCGTTTGGAATGGTCACGGCCAAACCTGCAATAAAACAGTTACAAAAGTTCAAGTTTAACAATCAGTCCATTAGGGGTGAGGGTCCCGAGCTTCATAATTAACCGGTTTTCTGCAATTAAACGATCGCGATCGGAACCTCGGCATGATATTGCTGTCGTGACCATCAGGTCCTGTATCGAGCAAACTGACGGGGAGTTGAAATAATTAGCTACTGGAAAGCCAGGAAAGTTTTGCTTGATGGATCTTAAGTGTTCCGTAACTCGATCAGCCAGGCGACGTTTCGTTTCACCCACATACAAAATGGTACAACGCCTACAAGTTAAAATGTACACTACGTTAGTGTATGTACAAGTAAAATGCTGGTTAATATTAACGCGGTTGTTGTTGGGACCCACAACAGAGAGAAACCTGTCATGGCTAACTATTTGGCAAGTATTACACCTGACGCGATTACAAGGATACGTCCCCGGAGCGTCGGGCATTAATGGTTGGGGATGAGAGGCCCGAACTAAGTGATTAGAAATATTTTTCTCATTTCTAAATGCCGTGATAGGTGGTTCAGGGAAATACTCACGGGTAGAAGGATCTTGTTGGAGGATTTCTACGTTTCTATAAATGGACTGAACAATGGGACGTACGGATGAGTGATAAGACACGACCAAAGGTATTCTGGTCGAGGATTTTACGTTCGCTGTTTTAGGGATCATGGTTGTAGCTCTGTCTATTCCTTGAATACGACCTAAGGCCTTCGTGAGTACCTTTCGTGGGTATTGACGTTTTTCAAAGAAGGACATTATCTCTTGAGAGGCCTTAGCAAAATCTGTGTCATCGGAGCAAATCCGTCTTGCTCTTAATAGTTGAGAATAAGGGATTGAGTTGGTGCAAGACCTAGGGTGGTTGGATGAATAGAGTAGGTAACTGTGGGAGTCAGTGGGTTTAAAATGAATATTAGATTTGAGTATATATTCTACCACATATCGACAGCTCCGTATCTGAAAAGACTACCGAAGTGTCGGAAATGCAGTTAGTGAATTTCAAAAAAGGGGAAAAATTTCCAACAAAGTTAATGAAGGTCTCCAATTCACGACGAGATCCTGAAGCAACACCGACAATGTCATCGATGTATCTTTTGTAGAAGATGGGTGTACTGCCACTGAAGCTTGAGAATATCTGCTCCTCAAAGTGCCCCATGGTGAGGCAGGCTACGGATGGTCCCATCTTCGTACCCATGGCTACTCCCTTCACCTGGCGGAAAAAGCGAGAGTTAAACTGGAAACAGTTCTGAGTCAAGACTAGTTCAGCCAGACGAAGGAAAGTGGTGGTGGGAATATTGGGATCTTGACGTTGGTCAAGGTAATGACGCATTGCTGCTAGAGCAGCGTGGTGAGGAATGGACGTATAAAGGCTGGATACGTCCATGGTAAATAGAAATTGTTCACCAGGTCCCTCTGGAAACTCAAAGTCTTGAATTAGTCTAAGAAAATGAGGGGTATCCTGGACAAACGACGGTAATTTGGAAACTAATGGTGAGAGCACAGAGTCTATGTACTCTGAAATAAGTACAGTGGGACAACTATGGGAGGACACAATAGGTCGACCGGGATTATCAATTTTGTGAATTTTGGGTAGGAGATAAAAGTTGGAAATTTGTGGGCAAGGGTGAATCAGTGCTTTGGCAGAGTCAGGAGGGTACCTTTGATTGATGAGAGAGGTGACAGTGTTTTTGACCAAGTTTTGGATTTCAGTTGTAGGGTCCCCCAGCAGTTCAACATGAGCTGTTTCATATGATAGTTGTCTCTCGGCTTCTGGGTGTAGAGGTCCCTGCGCCACACGACAGTGGCCCCTCCCTTATCAGCAGACTTAATGATTAGATCCTTGTTTTTCTCAAGGGACGAGATAGCCTTTTGTTCATCAAGGGAAATGTTTCGAAGGGGGGTCGGTTTGGGTGGAAGGAGACGTCCCATATCATTATTGATTGACTCGATGACATTGTCCAGTATTTTGTTTTCCCCTGGTTTAGGCGTCCAAAGTGACCTTTTCGTCTGGAACGATTGAAAAACGTCCTCCAAAGGAGTGTTGTCTGTTTCATCGGCATTGCCAAAATGGAACCGGAGGCGAAGTCTCCTGCAAAACGGGACACATCTCTACGGAGAGAAAATTCATCAGGGAGGTGGTTTAAAGGAACAAAATTCAAACCTTTCGATAGAACCGAACGTTCGGAGGAGGTTAATTCTAGGTCTGGAGGAATGGTGACAACCAATCGTGGGTTGTGGGTGTCTTCGGAACGTGTCATAGTACCGTATTTGCGTTCTTTGGGTAAAAGAGAAGCTAACGTTTTGGCCTTCGAATCCTGTAGAAAATTGTATAATCTACCGTTATAAATGTGAATCAGATAACGGATTTCACCCGCTCCCTGAAGTGAATTGGAGAGTAACAAACCCTTTTCCTTAATAATGCGGTCAAATATAGTCTTTTTACCAACCATGCTATGTGAAGTGGAACGCATTAAGTTAAATGAACATGAACGTAAGTGACGAGCAGTGCTGTGACGATAGTGTACATCAGAATTAGCCTGAACGTGAAAATTAAGTCTGAAACCCCTTGGGACAACCTTCCTACGAAGGCATGTTCCCAAGAAGTGAATGTGGCTGGCGAATCTGGTTTTGTTGAAAGTAGCCATAGTCAGTGAAAGTATAATATGAAACAATCGCTAGGATAATGAGCGAGTTCCTGTATAAAGTCCCTACGAAGACTTGTAGTGAACTGTTTTAAGCAAGGCATTGTCTATCAGTTGAAGACAGATCTTAAAATCGCAGTTAAAAGAAGCAAAGAGCTTTTACAAATAACATCGATTACTGCGAAGCACTTGTGAAATGTATAGGTCAATGAAAGTAGTAAAAAGTGCTTAAAGTTTAGGAGAAAACTCCGCAACGTTTCGGGTACATACCCTTCATCAGGCGGCAAAATATCAACTGATCAGTAAAACGCGATTCAGATGAAACAAACAAACGCGTGCCTACACAACTCGACCGACGCACGTGCGTTGGCCGCGCTCACAGTGTGTATGTATACAGTGAAACAACGCAGTAAAACAATGCAACTGCGTTAGCTACAGTAAAGATACGCAATTGCGTGAAATACAAAAAACTGCACAACTGCGTTAAATAACTAAAAGCTGTAATGACGCAACCTAAAACGATTGACGCGCTCACAGAGTGTGTATGTACACAATAAAGCAACGCAGTATAACAATGCAACTGCGTTAAATAAGTAAAGCTAAATACAAAAAACTGCGCAACTGCGTGAAATAACTAAAAGCTGTCATGACGCGATCCAAAACGATTGACAAAAGACGGTCATGTAAAAAAAAGAGCACGCGTTTGGCAAGAAAATTAAAAGCGTTTGGAATGGTCACGGCCAAACCTGCAATAAAACAGTTACAAAAGTTCAAGTTTAACATTCAGTCCATTAGGGGTGAGGGTCCCGAGCTTCATTATTAACCGGTTTTCTGCAATTAAACGATCGCGATCGGAACGTCGGCATGATATTGCTGCCGTGACCATCAGGTCCTGTATCGAGCAAACTGACGGGGGGGGGGGGGGGGTTGAAATGATTAGCTACTGGAAAGCCAGGAAAGTTTTGCTTGATGGATCTTAAGTGTTCCGTAACTCGATCAGCCAGGCGACGTTTCGTTTCACCCACATACAAAATGGTACAACGCCTACAAGTTAAAATGTACACTACGTTAGTGTATGTACAAGTAAAATGCTGGTTAATATTAACGCGGTTGTTGTTGGGACCCACAACAGAGAGAAACCTGTCATGGCTAACTATTTGGCAAGTATTACACCTGACGCGATTACAAGGATACGTCCCCGGAGCGTCGGGCATTAATGGTTGGGGATGAGAGGCCCGAACTAAGTGATTAGAAATATTTTTCTCATTTCTAAATGCCGTGATAGGTGGTTCAGGGAAATACTCACGGGTAGAAGGATCTTGTTGGAGGATTTCTACGTTTCTATAAATGGACTGAACAATGGGACGTACGGATGAGTGATAAGACACGACCAAAGGTATTCTGGTCGAGGATTTTACGTTCGCTGTTTTAGGGATCATGGTTGTAGCTCTGTCTATTCCTTGAATACGACCTAAGGCCTTCGTGAGTACCTTTCGTGGGTATTGACGTTTTTCAAAGAAGGACATTATCTCTTGAGAGGCCTTAGCAAAATCTGTGTCATCGGAGCAAATCCGTCTTGCTCTTAATAGTTGAGAATAAGGGATTGAGTTGGTGCAAGACCTAGGGTGGTTGGATGAATAGAGTAGGTAACTGTGGGAGTCAGTGGGTTTAAAATGAATATTAGATTTGAGTATATATTCTACCACATATCGACAGCTCCGTATCTGAAAAGACTACCGAAGTGTCGGAAATGCAGTTAGTGAATTTCAAAAAAGGGGAAAAATTTCCAACAAAGTTAATGAAGGTCTCCAATTCACGACGAGATCCTGAAGCAACACCGACAATGTCATCGATGTATCTTTTGTAGAAGATGGGTGTACTGCCACTGAAGCTTGAGAATATCTGCTCCTCAAAGTGCCCCATGGTGAGGCAGGCTACGGATGGTCCCATCTTCGTACCCATGGCTACTCCCTTCACCTGGCGGAAAAAGCGAGAGTTAAACTGGAAACAGTTCTGAGTCAAGACTAGTTCAGCCAGACGAAGGAAAGTGGTGGTGGGAATATTGGGATCTTGACGTTGGTCAAGGTAATGACGCATTGCTGCTAGAGCAGCGTGGTGAGGAATGGACGTATAAAGGCTGGATACGTCCATGGTAAATAGAAATTGTTCACCAGGTCCCTCTGGAAACTCAAAGTCTTGAATTAGTCTAAGAAAATGAGGGGTATCATGGACAAACGACGGTAATTGGAAACTAATGAAGAGAGCACAGAGCCTACATACTCTGAAATAAGTACAGTGAGACCACTAGGGGAGGACACAATAGGTCGACCGGGATTATCAATTTTGTGAATTTTGGGTAGGAGATAAAAGTTGGAAATTTGTGGGCAAGGGTGAATCAGTGCTTTGGCAGAGTCAGGAGGGTACCTTTGATTGATGAGAGAGGTGACAGTGTTTTTGACCAAGTTTTGGGATTTCCGTTGTAGGGTCCCCAGCAGTTCAACATGAGCTGTTTCATATGATAGTTGTCTCTCGGCTTCTGGGTGTAGAGGTCCCTGCGCACACACGACAGTGGCCCCTCCTTATCAGCAGACTTAATGATTAGATCCTTGTTTTTCTCAAGGGACGAGGATAGCCTTTTGTTCATCAAGGAAATGTTTCGAAGGGGGTCGGTTTGGGTGGAAGGAGACGTCCCATATCATTATTGATTGACTCGATGACATTGTCCCAGTATTTTGTTTTCCCCTGGTTTAGGCGCCAAAGTGACCTTTTCGTCTGGAACGATCGGAAAACAGCCTCCGATGGATTGTTGTCTGCTTCATCGGCGTTGCCAACATGAAACCGGAGACGGAGTCTCCTGCAAAACGGGACACATCTCTACGGAGAGAAAATTCATCAGGGAGGTGTGTTTAAAGGAACAAAATTCAACCTTTCGATAGAACCGAACGTTCGGAGGAGGTTAATTCTAGGTCTGGAGGAATGGTGGACAACCAATCGTGGGTTGTGGGTGTCTTCGGAACGTGTCATAGTACCGTATTTGCGTTCTTTGGGTAAAAGAGAAGCTAACGTTTTGGCCTTCGAATCCTGTAGAAATTGTATAATCTACCGTTATAAATGTGAATCAGATAACGGATTTCAACCCGCTCCCTGAAGTGAATTGGAGAGTAACAACCCTTTCCTTAATAATGCGGTCAAATATAGTCTTTTACCAACCATGCTATGTGAAGTGGAAACGCATTAAGTTAAATGAACATGCAACGTAAGTGACGAGCCAGTGCTGTGACGATAGTGTACATCAGAATTAGCCTGAACGTGAAAATTAAGTCTGAAACCCTTGGGACAACCTTCCTACGAAGGCATGTTCCCAAGAAGTGAATGTGGCTGGCGAATCTGGTTTTGTTGAAAGTAGCCATAGTCAGTGAAAAGTATATATATGGAAACAATCGCTTAGGATAATGAGGCGAGTTCCTGTATAAAGTCCCCTACGAAGACTTGTAGTGAACTGTTTTAAGCAAGGCATTGTCTATCAGTTGAAGACAGATCTTAAAATCGCAGTTAAAAAGAAGCAAAGAGCTTTTACAAATAACATCGATTACTGCGAAGCACTTGTGAAATGTATAGATCAATGAAAGTAGTAAAGTGCTTAAAGTTTAGGAGAAAACTCCGCAACGTTTCGGGTAAAAACCCTTCATCAGGCGACGACATATAAACTGATCTTTAAAGCGCGATTCAAATGAAACAAACAAACGCGTGCCTACACAACTCGACCGACGCACGTGCGTTGGCCGCGCTCACAGTGTGTATGTATACAGTGAAACAACGCAGTAAAACAATGCAACTGCGTTAGCTACAGTAAAGATACGCAATTGCGTGAAATACAAAAAACTGCACAACTGCGTTAAATAACTAAAAGCTGTAATGACGCAACCTAAAACGATTGACGCGCTCACAGAGTGTGTATGTACACAATAAAGCAACGCAGTATAACAATGCAACTGCGTTAAATAAGTAAAGCTACGCAACTGCGTGAAATACAAAAAACTGCGCAACTGCGTGAAATAACTAAAAGCTGTCATGACGCGATCCAAAACGATTGACAAAAGACGGTCATGTAAAAAAAAGAGCACGCGTTTGGCAAGAAAATTAAAAGCGTTTGGAATGGTCACGGCCAAACCTGCAATAAAACAGTTACAAAAGTTCAAGTTTAACATTCAGTCCATTAGGGGTGAGGGTCCCGAGCTTCATTATTACCCGGTTTTCTGCAATTAAACGATCGCGATCGGAACGTCGGCATGATATTGCTGACGTGACATCAGGTCCTGTATCGAGCAAACTGACGGGGGGGGGGTGGGGGGTTTGAAATGATTAGCTACTGGAAAGCAGGAAAGTTTTGCTTGATGATCTTAAGTGTTCCGTAACTCGATCACAGCCAGGCGACGTTTCGTTTCACCCACATACAAACTGGTACAACGCCTACAAGTTAAATGTACACTACGTTAGTGGATGTACAATAAAATGCTGGTTAATATTAACGCGGTTGTTGTTGGGACCCACAACAGAGAGAAAACCTGTCATGGCTAACTATTTGGCAAGTATTACACCTGACGCGATTACAAGGATACGTCCCCGGAGCGTCGGGCATTAATGGTTGGGGATGAGAGGCCCGAACTAGTGATTAGAAATATTTTTCTCATTTCTAAATGCCGTGATAGGTGGTTCGGGAAATACTCACGGGTAGAAGGGATCTTGTTGGAGATTTCTACGTTTCTATAAATGGACTGAACAATGGGACGTACGGATGAGTGATAAGACACGACCAAAGGTATTCTGGTCGAGGATTTTACGTTCGCTGTTTTAGGGATCATGGTTGTAGCTCTGTCTATTCTTGAATACGACCTAAGGCCTTCGTGAGTACCTTTCGTGGGTAATTTGACGTTTTTCAAAGAAGGACATTATCTCTTGAGATGGCCCTTAGCAAAAATCTGTGTCATCGGAGCAAATCCGTCTTGCTCTTAATAGTTGAGAATAAGGGATTGAGTTGGTGCAAGACCTAGGGTGGTTGGATAATAGAGTAGGTAACTGTGGGAGTCAGTGGGTTAAAATGAATATTAGATTTGAGTATATATTCTACCACATATCGACAGCTCCGTATCTGAAAAAAGACTACCGAAGTGTCGGAAATGCAGTTAGTGAATTTCAAAAAAGGGGAAAAATTTCCAACAAAGTTAATGAAGGTCTCCAATTCACGACGAGATCCTGAAGCAACACCGACAATGTCATCGATGTATCTTTTGTAGAAGATGGGTTGTACTTGCCACTGAAGCTTGAGAATATCTGCTCCTCAAAGTGCCCCATGGTGAGGCAGCTACGGATGGTCCCCATCTTCGTACCCATGGCTACTCCCTTCACCTGGCGGAAAAAGCGAGAGTTAAACTGGAAACAGTTCTGAGTCAAGACTAGTTCAGCCAGACGAAGGAAAGTGGTGGTGGAATATTGGGATCTTGACTTGGTCAAGGTAATGACGGCATTGCTGCTAGAGCAGCGTGGGTGAGGAATGGACGTATAAAGCTGGATACGTCCATGGTAAATAGAAAATTGTTTCACCAGGTCCCTCTGGAAACTCAAAGTCTTGAATTAGTCTAAGAAAATGAGGGGTATCCTGACAAACGACGGTAATTTGGAAACTAATGGTGAGAGCACAGAGTCTATGTACTCTGAAATAAGTACAGTGGGACAACTATGGGAGGACACAATAGGTCGACCGGGATTATCAATTTTGTGAATTTTGGGTAGGAGATAAAAGTTGGAAATTTGTGGGCAAGGGTGAATCAGTGCTTTGGCAGAGTCAGGAAGGTACCTTTGATTGATGAGAGAGGTGACAGTGTTTTTGACCAAGTTTTGGATTTCAGTTGTAGGGTCCCCCAGCAGTTCAACATGAGCTGTTTCATATGATAGTTGTCTCTCGGCTTCTGGGTGTAGAGGTCCCTGCGCCACACGACAGTGGCCCCTCCCTTATCAGCAGACTTAATGATTAGATCCTTGTTTTTCTTAAGGGACGAGATAACCATTTGTTCATCAAGGGAAATGTTTCGAAGGGGGGTCAGTTTGGGTGGAAGGAACACCCAAATGGACGCGCCCGCACATGACACGGATTGGCGCTATATAACTTTGTTTGCATTATTTCCAACGTGGGATGATCCCACCGTGGTATGGAGAAATCGTCGACTTCAATGATCTATGTATGTAGATCAGTGGTCGACTAGCGAGCTAGGTATGTTACTTAATTAAATTGAAAAGAGGATCGATGGACATAGTCCATTTATGGACAGGGTGTTCGAAAATAGACACTGTGTACTGTCCTTTCTTGAAGTACCCCCTCACTGCATTGCTCTTCTCCATTCCACATTATCTGTGGATAATGGTAAGGAGAAATCGTATCTTGATTTCTCCTTCCCATATTTACCGAAGAAAGGGGTGGGAAAACTGCCATGTCAGATTTCATACCACCGCGATGTTCTCAGCTTCCGTACTTGAGAGTTAGCGTGTGGCTGTATGAGAGTAACTGTACGAGTCAATGGGGCCGGGGCCGGTGTAGCGGCATGATTTCCTTTTACACCGGCCCTAGGGAATTGTGTTGCACTGAAACAAAAGAACTTCTCATACTAGGGTCACTTGGGGCGGGTCTATGCTACCTTTGACGTAAATTATGCACATTGTTGCCATACCTCGTGTGGTGTTTGTCTCCCCTGTCTCGGAATGTGGCTGTCAGACCATGCTGTTCGGTAACGCCGTACTCATTGTACAGTACAACAGTGTTTGATAGGTTAGCGCGATGCATTTTGCGGTCACTACAAGTGAATTACTTCAACTTACATATGTGGGACGTGGGTATGGGGAGTCTATAGTCGTTGTATTTTTGAATACGAGGTATAGGATACCGTTAGGTTTATTCACTGTTCACGGCATCGGTATAGGCCTATTACTTGGTCAGACCAATAATACGACCTATTAAGCTTTCAAAATATTTAGCCCGCAAAGCAAAGCAAAATTAGGGAAAACCCGTCAGATCATGTGAGAAATACATGAAATCCGGACATTGTGGCAATTTTACAAACCCGTCCGGACGTCTGGCAACCCTAACTCATAGGCCTACGGCTTACATTGGCTAAGCCAGCGGAACTGACATTTTGCCCTGAAAAACGCCAAATACTCCATTTTAGGCCTAAATAAAAAAAAATACAAAAATTTTGGTCTGGGCGGGGGTTCGTGCCATAGGCGGATCCAAGGGGGGGGGGGCAACTAGGGTCAACTGCCCCCTGTGACCAGTCTAGCGCCCCTCAATACAAGAAAAATGCGCCCCCTGCGTCCTAAAAAAGTTAAGTAAAAACTGCCCGAAAAGTAAAAAAAAAAAAAAAAAAAAAAAAAAAGGTCCCCAGAATTTCGAACCGTATAGCTATATATAACTATGGCAATGGGAGTTGGTCTCCGAAATGTAGTCATTCAAATTCAAGAGTATGCGGCCCCTGCATGATGTTGGCGCCCCCCTTTTCAAACTGCCCCCCCCCCTTCAGCTAGGGGCTGGATCCACCCTTGGTTCGTGCGCACCCCCTGAACCACCACCCCCTGGCTACGTGCCTACAGTCTCCGTTGACTGGGCAGTTGCTTTTTTGTGTACAATTGCAAGCCTGCTGAGGGGTTCTATTGGAAGTTGTGTCTCTGTATTGTCTGCTTGAAGTTGGGTATGCAAGAGTTACTAACTTTCACATTGGGTGCTGTTTAGCTGTTTAGGAAAATGTTTATCAAGTAACTCTAGAAAATTTTCCCAACATTGGTTTTGACATTGGTACTGTATGTAGGTTGAAGCAAATAATTTTCCTCTTTCTGTTCTTTCTTTTGGGTTGGGGACTGGGGGTCTTGGGTTGATACTCCAGCTTAGCACTGTATCCGCTTTCTTTTAGTGCCTTTTCGTATGGCCCTAAAGAGTCGTGAAATGCGTTTTCCTCGCATGATAACTCGGATACTGTCATGCCATGCATGCACGTACACAGCTCACTGTACAGTGCACACTGGTCCTGTGCATATTATACATACTGGGTGTGTAATGAATGACTGAACCCGAACGTGAAACAGTTAAGAACATTTGAATTAGTGGGCCGTTACCGTAGGGCCCACCATTGAAAGCGTTAACTAGAGGGGTGGCATGTCCAGGTTGAAAGCTACAAGGATCCAGGGGGCAGAAAATTAGCCTGATTTAGTGTGTAAGTCAATGGGGCAATAATTAGTGGTAAGCTACCTCTATACAATTCGACTGCGACCTAGCTAACACATCTAACTACTAATACCGCTAACTCGTCCCCCACCAGCAGTCTAGGTGAGTTGCATTTTCTTTTTTGTTCACAGCTACTTTCTCGGCAGATGGATTTCTTCAAAAGACAATGGTTTCCCGAATAGTGTAGTAGAGATCACTTACTGACACAGAACCAGTGTTGAAATGAGTCACCCTTAGGTCGAGTCACAAGTCAAGTCAAGCACATTTTCAAGTCAAGTCAAGTCTGACATCTTGGTCGAGTCAACTCGAGTCAGTTGCTGGTTTCCTCAAGTTAACGCAAGTCACACTATCTCATAATCATAGCACATTTAAAACTGGTATTTCTTCTTTGGTGAGACCTGGAGACAACTGATTCATTTCTGCCTCTTCTGAAGTGTACCTGTCACTGACTGCAATCTTTTTCTATGGTATGCCAAAGGCACATTGTTTTCACATAACTTTACATGCAATTTGCCAGGAGTACTCTGCACATAATAACATACAAAGGTTAAAAACCCCCAACACGTAGCTTGCGCTGAAATAAAGCCCTTTTTTGGGGGCCCGGGGGCCCTCTTTTCCCCGTCCAATTAACCCGGAAACAATTGTGGCAAAAAAAAAAAAAAAAAAAAAATACATGGAACCCCCAAACAGTGGGTGGGGAACCAGGGGGTCAGGGGCGGAAAAGGAAAACATTTTTTTTTTGATGTCTGAGAGTGGAGGGGGTGGGCAAACCCGTGTGGATTTCCAAGCGGCGCCAAAGGCTGGGACTTTGTAGCAATAATTTTGTAAATGGTGGGGAGGATCCTAGAAGGGTGCAGGAAAAACAGCGACTCTGTAAAAATCGTCATTTTTTAGACTTTTGTATACTCTGATATGAGTATATAAACAACAAAGCTTCAAGAGATGTAGTTTCTCAAAGCGTGCCAGAGCTGGCTCCTGTTCCGGACCCGCCCACTTGACACATGGGCGTCTGCTGAAGCGACTGTTCCCATAATATTCTGGAATACACGGGAAATAACCCAGGGGGGGATGATGACACTCTTCTATGAGCCTGTACAGCACACGACGAATAATTACATTACTCTTCAAGAACAAGTCGGTATATAATTACAGCACGATTTGTTTTAGATGATAAACATTTTGTTTTGAAAATTTCTGAGGGGAACTTTCCCTCCGCTGCGTAAGGCCATGGGGAATTCAAGGATTTCAATGATAATGGAAGAGTTTGAACGAAGCTATGAAAAGCGTGATGTTCTACAGGAAGTAACCTGGAATCGTAAAAAAATATTTAAAACGGGTGCGCGTGAAACGCCCCGAATTACGAAAACACATTGAGAGGTGTAATTGTAGCCTATTGTTTTTCTTCAGTTTTAAATGCAGTATTTTTTATTACATAAAAAAATTCCTACCTATATCCTGCTCTATTGTTCGTTTTTTCATGCTTCATTTTGTCGATGGTCTTCTGACAATCCCCTTCAACCTTTTTCATTAGTTTGAAAAATAAAGTAGTGTCGATATTGAAGGTTATCAGGTTATAGAGTATAATTACGATAATTAAAAAAAATCAATGAAATATTTGCGGGTAGTTTTTTTAAACATGAGACCATGGGCCAAAGCCATCCGGCATTTCCAGTTAAATTGTCATGCAAGGGATAGTAATTTTTCCCATTGGAGGCTGCCATGCTTTGAGAAGTTTTGCTGGGCAGGACGAAAACCTTTTTACAAACCGCGAAGCCGCCGAAGGCCCCCCCCCTGAAGGGGCCCCACTGTTTTTGGAGACTGAGGGTTCCTCACCCGAGGTATTTTTTTTAATTTGGTTTTGGGGCCCCCACTTTTTTTTTGCCCCCCCCCGGTTAAAAATTACCCCCTGGACAATTCCTAGCAAAAACCTAAGCTTCCCCACCGTTTGTGTTTAAAATTTTTTTTTGAAAAAACAAATGCCTAAAAAAATTGAAAACAAAAAAAATAGGTTTCTTATGAAAGTCGTAAATTTACGCGGATGGTAACCGTCAGTCAATTTGCTGAGGATGTTAGCAGTTGGCCGAGAAAGTGGACAGCGAGAGGTGAAGCGAGGGTTTTGGAAATAGAAGTTCACTGAAGCTGTCCTACAGGAAATAATGACGAGGCAATTCCACCAAAGTTTTCTTAGGCACAGCCGTACAGCATATTAGGCTCATAAGAAGCACGCCGAAAAATTTATCGAGAATTGTGATTCCCTACACAGGGGTAGAGTTTAGGATTTTGTTTGCAAGGACCAGGGTGCTTTGAATGACGTACAGTACTTTCAGTGACTCTTATGCCAGAGCTTCAAGTTACAATAGTGTGGTGCGTAGAAGAAGCCCACGCTTTAAAAGAAATTCAACGGTGCCAGACAAAATTTTCAATTGCACCATGCAGTCAGTCTTCTTTGGGGGTGCGCGCGAAGTGCGCAGAGAAAAATCTTGCTATCATTACGGTATTTGATATTAATGGTTTCCTTCATTTAACATTGGAAAATTTGATCATAATATGCTATTGAAAATTCACTTATAGTTGTCTTGCCTCGCTTCGCTTCTTTATTTTTTATTTTTATTATTTTCTAAAGTTTTCAAAAACAACTGCACTTTTAGTTAAAGACTTGAAAAGGAAAAGCAGTAAGGCAGTAAATAAAGACTTTAGGTCCTAGCTTTGCTATATGAAGAAAAATCAACTCGACCAGTACTGTGCTGGTCGGAAGACCCCGGATTTTCAATGGATCGTGGTAAGGAACGTGTAGGGAGTTATCGGCGACCGGCCATACGCGTGCCTTCACTGAGGACTTAACCAGTTCCATCAGAGTTGCAAAAGCAATATTATTGAGTTCTGCTTTACCCAGAGGCAACAAAATTATTATAGAGAGGAAAAAATGAACAGACTCATATTAAAAATCTCGTACAACGAAGTCCCTGAACCACACCAAGAATCATCCAGATGGCAACCCTGTCTGTGCAACATGTTGTTTTTCGATCGAAATCACTGAGATTGGAGATCATAATGGTCCATGCCTGGCATCATGTGTACATTGATATGACATGCTTCCGCAGCAGTGATTGCGGATTTGTCGAACTGCATAGACTTGGCCAAGTCTCTCGTGAGTGTTCTCGTACTGCTAGTACCTACAGCTCACCATATTTACCTTGGGTTTAATACGCCCTCTATAGGCTGCTTATTTGTATTGCTTCTCAACGAGAGACTTGGGACACTTGGTTTCTGTGACGTCATGTTAATGAGCTTAGTACATTATTCATAAGGAGAGGGCGTCAAACTTATAATCCAATAAACAGTCCTCATGTGCAGAAATTAGTATCGTCCAATTAAAGAGAATATTATTTGATATGACATATTTTTGACAATTGAGTCGCCGTAATTATACTCAAGTAAATATTTAAAAACTGAGATTTACTTATGAAACTACACAAATAAAATTTTTTGATGAAAATAAGACCTTTGTATCCATTTTAGAGAAAACATGGCTCATACATTTCCCTATACATAATGGTAACCATTTTAGCGGGTGGGGGGGGGATCGTGTACTAACTCCAAACGTAAACAAAAGATTAGCAGAATGGGTACTTGGCTTGTGAAGTTCGTGATCCTACAAAAGTTAAGCCGCCAAAGCCCATAGCACCCCGAAGTGAGATAATCGAAGAGTGAATGTGCCCTCTATTATTTTCCCTGCTGCTAGCACATAGTTACTCTGCTTCATGATTCTAGCCACAATTAATTAAAGTAAATCTTGTAGGTGAACAACGTGGTCAGCATGTAGCCTTGTAGACAACTCCTCTGCTTGAACCGTACTAAACTGATCGTACATGATAGCGCCAAGCATATAAATCATATATCACGGGCTAGCATTCTTAATACAGAACTAAAGATCGAGTGACAAGTGAAAAAGAAAGAAAAAACATGCGCATGTTTATTTACTGGCTGTTCTTTTTTTATGTTGGCCTATCAATTACTTATAATGAAACCTTTGTTTTCATGGATCCCTCTCATGACGAAAATGTGAGGTATTTAGCTAATACTAGGCAGGATGTGAGTTGTCTACATGGATATAAGCCTTATTGTTAAATTGTAGTAGCCAGTTGAATAGTGCAAGGATGTACTAAGTGCCTAGCGTTATCTAGACCTTAAGTTGGAGAGTGCATTGTATTTGGTACACATTCTCCCCATAGCCCATGGAGAGACATTTACAAATTATCACATCTCGACCTTAATTAATGGAAAAACATGATCTTCCCAAAAAATGTCATGATTTCACGACTAAATGCAGACCATGTACTTTGTCTTTGGAGTACTGCTAGTACTTACAGCTCACCATTGTTTACTTGGTTTAATACAGCCCTCTATAGCTGCATTTTAATTGCTTCTGAACGAGAGACTGTGGGCCACTTGGTTTCTGGTACGTCAGTTAATGAGCTTAGTACATATTTCATAAGAGCCGGCGTCAACTTATAATCCAATAAACAGTTCCTCATGTGCAGACAATCAGTATCGTCCAATTAGGAATATTATTTGATTTTTTGACTATTTTTGACAATTGAGTCGCCGTAATTATACCAAGTAAATATTTAAAAACTAATTTACCTATGAAAATTACACAAAATAAAATTTTTGATGACAAAAGACCTTGTAATCATTAGAGAAACATTGTCAATGACATTTCCTAACATAATGGTACCATTAGGCGTTGTGTACTAACTCCAAACGTAACAACAGATGCAGAATGGGTACTTGTGCTTGTGAAGTTCGTGCCCATACAAAAGTAGCGCCAGCCTAGCACCCTGAAGTGAGATAATCGAAGAGTGACATGTCTATTATTTTCCCTGTGCTAGCAAATAGTATCGGTCATGATTCTAGCCACAATAATTAAAGTTAAACTTGTAGGTGAACAACGTTGGTTCAGCATGTAGCCTGTACATACCCCGCTGAACCGTACTAAACGACGTACATGATAGGAATGCAATAATCTATTATCACGGGGCTCGGCATTTCTGAATGCGAAAAAGATCGAGTGATAAGTGATAAAAGAAAAGAAAAACACTGAGCTGTTATTACTGGCTCGTTATTTTTTTATGTGTGGGCCTATCAATTACTTATATGAACTTTGTTTCATGATCCTCATATGAAAATGTGAAAGGTTTTAGCTAATACAGGCAATGTGGTTGTGCTACAGGGCCTTAGCTTATGTAAATGTAGTAGCCCGTTTGAATAGTGCAAAGGATTACTAAGTGCCTAGGGTATCTAGACCTGAAGTTTGGAGAGTGCATGTATTTTTGGTACACATTCCCTCATAGCCCATGTGAGAGACTTTACAAAATTTATCACATCTCCTGACCTAATTAAATGGGAAAACAACAGATCTTCAAAAAAGTCATGATTATGACTAAATGTCAGACCATGACTGTTGTTTCGGCAAAGTATTTTTAGCTTCAGTTACAGTATCATGGTGGCTTTTCGATCCTTATACATGCCTTTTATGCATGCATGTTTACAATTCTTTTGGCAGAACTTGATTGCATGGCCTGACATAGCCTTTCTGGTCACAGAGACCAAACCAATAATAATCAACCCCCCGGCACATAATCTATAATGCCGCCCAAGTCTTTCGTATGAAATCGCAATTGATGATTTCGGGCCTTTCCTTCAAATGTGCAAGGTTCACCGACTACCCATGTGACGTCAGATGGTGGCACCGCCTACCCTTACTTTACTTTATTTTGCTTCCCGTTTTCTTCGAAAATTGGGACGTAGGTTAGATACACCGAGAATTCTTTCGCGGAATCTCTGACGTTAACATAAGGACTAAATATTTAAGTCCTTTCCTACCTTAAGGAGGAGATCTAAAAGTATATTTTGTCGAAAAGAACCTTTCAAACTAGCACAAATTTTGCATGAGTTTGACACAACGGCCAATGGAGGCTTTGGCACCTCCAAAATGGACCAATCAGAATCCAGAATCCGAGGGTATTCTCTGTCACGTCCAACTGACGTAATAAGAGGCCATCGTATCACGTTTTTGAAGTGGGAACCTCGTAGTAACGAGTAACCTATTATCCCGGTCTACAAAGACTTAGGAGGAAATGTAGATACGACCCCTAAAGGGATGAAACCCGAAACTTTCAATGAAAGATTTCAACACCCTCGAACCCCGCTTACAATAAAGGCACACTGAAAACCCGTTCGGTAGAACACTTTCTCATGCAAAGGAAAGTAAAAGACTATACGTAGTCATAAATCGCCCAAACCTTTGGAATGGCGAAAGAATTCCCAAGTACCTCAAGATTAATTTCTCGATAATGATAAAGACTCATAACCCGAGCCTATCAAATTAAGGCTCCGAATTTATAAAGTTCATAACCTTACGCCTTGTGGGAACCCTACGAGATTGTGTTATTTTCTTACTCTCCCTATAAAATTTTGAAAGGGTTGCGTTATGAGAACGACACCTAACCCTCGGTTGAAATGACTAGAGGGATTAGACTTCTGAGAACGACAATTTAGACCCCTGCAAAAAATGCTTAAAGGAATTACATAAATTGTCGCATAATATGGTATCTCGAGGGACTATTTTCTCATGTAAACCTAATTTGCCATAGAGGAAACGCAGAATACAACTGCTAAATTCCTTCTATGCCGCGGGTGACAAAGGCAACCTCCGCCGGGAATTGTTACACGTCTACGGCATACATATTACAATTATTATGTTATGAACGGGCCATAAAATTTAATGGCATTTATTCCACCCCACAAATATGTATTCCCCAAGATCTTGTCACGGCTATTGTAAAGGCCTCTGTGATAAGTGGAAGATGCGCTCCCAAAAGCGTGACTCGTTGGGATTTACGAGAAATTATTCAGCTGTTACTTTCCTGTGTTGTCCGCAATTGAGACAATGTTGATTAATACCCTAACCTTTCTAACGGTTCGCTACTGATGAAGTTGGGCCATATTTTGAGCCGAAGCAACAGAAACCGGTCTAGCCTTTCTGGTCAGTCACAGAGACCAAACCAATAATAATCAACCCCCCGGCACATAATCTATAATGCCGCCCAAGTCTTTCGTATGAAATCGCAATTGATGATTTCGGGCCTTTCCTTCAAATGTGCAAGGTTCACCGACTACCCATGTGACGTCAGATGGTGGCACCGCCTACCCTTACTTTACTTTATTTTGCTTCCCGTTTTCTTCGAAAATTGGGACGTAGGTTAGATACACCGAGAATTCTTTCGCGGAATCTCTGACGTTAACATAAGGACTAAATATTTAAGTCCTTTCCTACCTTAAGGAGGAGATCTAAAAGTATATTTTGTCGAAAAGAACCTTTCAAACTAGCACAAATTTTGCATGAGTTTGACACAACGGCCAATGGAGGCTTTGGCGCCTCCAAAATGGACCAATCAGAATCCAGAATCCGAGGGTATTCTCTGTCACGTCCAACTGACGTAATAAGAGGCCATCGTATCACGTTTTTGAAGTGGGAACCTCGTAGTAACGAGTAACCTATTATCCCGGTCTACAAAGACTTAGGAGGAAATGTAGATACGACCCCTAAAGGGATGAAACCCGAAACTTTCAATGAAAGATTTCAACACCCTCGAACCCCGCTTACAATAAAGGCACACTGAAAACCCGTTCGGTAGGACACTTTCTCATGCAAAGGAAAGTAAAAGACTATACGTAGTCATAAATCGCCCAAACCTTTGGAATGGCGAAAGAATTCCCAAGTACCTCAAGATTAATTTCTCGATAATGATAAAGACTCATAACCCGAGCGTATCAAATTAAGGCTCCGAATTTATAAAGTTCATAACCTTACGCCTTGTGGGAACCCTACGAGATTGTGTTATTTTCTTACTCTCCCTATAAAATTTTGAAAGGGTTGCGTTATGAGAACGACACCTAACCCTCGGTTGAAATGACTAGAGGGATTAGACTTCTGAGAACGACAATTTAGACCCCTGCAAAAAATGCTTAAAGGAATTACATAAATTGTCGCATAATATGGTATCTCGAGGGACTATTTTCTCATGTAAACCTAATTTGCCATAGAGGAAACGCAGAATACAACTGCTAAATTCCTTCTATGCCGCGGGTGACAAAGGCAACCTCCGCCGGGAATTGTTACAGTCTACGGCATACATATTACAATTATTATGTTATGAACGGGCCATAAAATTTAATGGCATTTATTCCACCCCACAAATATGTATTCCCCAAGATCTTGTCACGGCTATTGTAAAGGCCTCTGTGATAAGTGGAAGATGCGCTCCCAAAAGCGTGACTCGTTGGGATTTACGAGAAATTATTCAGCTGTTACTTTCCTGTGTTGTCCGCAATTGAGACAATGTTGATTAATACCCTAAACTTTCTAACGGTTCGCTACTGATGAAGTTGGGCCATATTTTGAGCCGAAGCAACAGAAACCGGTCTAGCCTTTCTGGTCACAGAGACCAAACCAATAACCAGAATGCAAAAATGCATTGAGGTTTCGATGATACATGTTCTATTCCAAATAATGCCATGATGTCCCATATCTTTCAGTCACTGGTCAAGTGATATCTTAACATGTTGGAAAAATAATTTTAGGTTCATATTTGATCTTGGGAATTCTTGGGAAAATTTGCATTTTGACTTCTGGTGAACCCATGAGATGATCTTGGGAATTCTTAAAATTTTGCTTTTTGACCCCTGTGACCCCAGATGACCTTTGACCTCCACTAAAAACGAAAGCATTCATATTTTCACTACAACGCATCACATACTGAGTGTGAAATCTACCCAAGCTTCCTACCTGGCGATATCGTGTTAACAAGGTTTGCAGTGTGTGACCCCAGTGACGTCAGATGACCTCTGACCTCCACCAAAAAGTGATAGGTTCATCTTCTTACCAAAACGCATCCACATACCACATATGAAATCTATCCAAGCTTACTATCTTGAGATATCATGTTAACTAGGTTTTCAGGGTTGTCCCAGAGTTTCCCCAAATGACTTTTGACCTCCATTAAAAACTTTAGGTTTCTTCCTCGTACCATAACGCATCTACATTCTAAGTATGAAATTCATCCAAGCTTCCTATCTTGAGATATCGAGTTAACAAGGTTTTCAGGTTTTGACCCCAGGTGACCCCAGATGACCTTTGACCTCCACCAAAAACAATACGGTTCTCCCTCTTACCATAACACTTCTACACACTAAGTATGAAATTCATCCAAGCTTCCTATCTTGAGATATTATGTTAACAAGGTTTTCAGGGTTTGACCCCAGGTGACCCCAGATGACCTTTGACCTCCACCAAAAACAATAGGGTTCTTCCTCTCACCATAACACATCTACACACTAAGTATGAAATTCATCCAAGCTTCCTACCTTGAGATATCCTGCACACAAGGTTTTCAGGTTTTGACCCCAGGTGACCCCAAATGACCTTTTACCTCCACCAAAAATGATAGGGTTCTTCCTCCTACCATAACACATCGACACACTAAGTATGAAATTCATCCAAGCTTCCTACCTTGAGATATCGTGCACACAAGGTTTTCAGGTTCTGACCCCCAGTGACCCCAGATGACCTTTGACCTCCACCAAACACAATAGGATCCTTCCTCTTACCATAACACATCTACACACTAAGTATTAAATTCATCCAAGCTTCCTAACTTGAGATATCGTGCACACAAGGTTTTCAGGTTTTGACCCCCGGTGACCCCAGATGACCTTTGACCTCCACCAAAAACGATAGGGTCCTTTCTCTTACTATAACACATCTACACACTAAGTATGAAATTTATCCAAGCTTCCTACCTTGAGATATCGTGCACACAAGGTTTTCAGGTTTTGACCCCCAGTAACCCCAGATGACCTTTGACCTCCACCAAAAATGATAGGGTCCTTCCTCTTACCATAACACATCTACACACTAAGTATGAAATTCATTCAAGCTTCCTATCTTGAGATATCATGTTAACAAGGTTTTCAGGTTTTGACCCCAGGTGACCCCAGATGACCTTTGACCTCCACCAAAAACAATAGGGTTCTTCCTCTTACCATAACACATCTACACACTAAGTATGAAATTCATCCAAGCTTCCTAACTTGAGATATCGTGCACACAAGGTTTTCAGGTTTTGACCCCCGGTGACCCCAGATGACCTTTGACCTCCACCAAAAACGAGAGGGTTCTTTCCCTTACCATAACACATCTACACAGTAAGTATGAAATTCATCCAAGCTTCCTAACTTGAGATATCGTGCACACAAGGTTTTCAGATTTTGACCCCCGGTGACCCCAAATGACCTTTGACCTCCACCAAAAATGATAGGGTTCTTTCTCCTACCATAACACATCGACACACTAAGTATGAAATTCATCCAAGCTTCCTACCTTGAGATATCGTGCACACAAGGTTTTCAGGTTCTGACCCCCAGTGACCACAGATGACCTTTGACCTCCACCAAAAACAATAGGATCCTTTCTCTTACCATAACACATCTACACACTAAGTATGAAATTCATCCAAGCTTCCTAACTTGAGATATCGTGCACACAAGGTTTTCAGGTTTTGACCCCCGGTGACCCCAGATGACCTTTGACCTCCACCAAAAACGATAGGGTTCTTCCTCTAACTATAACACATCTACACACTAAGTATGAAATTTATCCAAGCTTCCTACCTTGAGATATCGTGCACACAAGGTTTTCAGGTTTTGACCCCCAGTAACCCCAGATGACCTTTGACCTCCACCAAAAATGATAGGGTCCTTCCTCTTACCATAACACATCTACACACTAAGTATGAAATTCATTCAAGCTTCTTATCTTGAGATATCATGTTAACAAGGTTTTCAGGTTTGACCCAGGTGACCCCAGATGACCTTTGACCTCCACCAAAAACAATAGGGTTCTTCCTCTCACCATAACACATCTACACACTAAGTATGAAATTCATCCAAGCTTCCTAACTTGAGATATCGTGCACACAAGGTTTTCAGGTTTTGACCCCCGGTGACCCCAGATGACCTTTGACCTCCACCAAAAACGATAGGGTTCTTCCTCGTAAGATCACACAACGACACAGTAAGGATGGAATTCTTCAAGCTTCCTATCTTGAGATATCATGTTACAAGGTTTTAGGTTTTTTACCCCAGGGGACCCCCGATGACCTTGACCTCCACCAAAAACAATAGGGTTCTTCCTCTTACCATAACATATCTACACACTAAGTATGAAATTCATCCAAGCTTCCTAACTTTAGAATCGTGCACAAAAAGGATTTCAGGTTTTTACCCCAGGTGGGCCCCCAGATGACCTTTGACCTCCACCAAAAACAATAGGGTTTCTTTCTCTTACCTTAACTCATCTACATAGTAAGTATGTTATTCATCCAAGCTTCCTAAATCGAGATATCGTGCACACAAGGTTTCAGGTTTTGACCCCGGTGACCCCAGATGACCTTTGACCTCCACCAAAAAAAATAGGGTTTTTTTCTCTTACCATAACCAAACTACACACTAAGTATGAAAAATTTATCCAAGCTTCCTAACTTGAGATATCGTGCACACAAGGTTTTCAGGTTTGACCCCGGTGACCCCCGATGACCTTTGACCTCCACAAAAACGATAGGGTTTCTTCCTCTTACTATAACACATCTACACACTAAGTATGAAATTTTTCCAAACTTCCTACCTTGAGATATCGTGCACACAGGTTTTCAGGTTTGACCCCCGTAACCCCAGATGACCCTTGACCTCCACCAAATATGATAGGGTCCTTCCTCTTACCATAACACATCTACACACTAAGTATGAAATTCATTCAAGCTTCTTATCTTGAGATATCATGTTAACAAGGTTTTAGGTTTTTTCCCCCGGGGCCCCCTGCCTTTGGGCCCACCCAAAAAAAAATAGGGTCTTTCCCCCACCTAACACATTACACCTAAGTAAAATTTATCCAAGCTTTCCAACTTGAGAAACGTGACCAAGGTTTTCAGGTTTTTTCCCCCCGGGACCCCAGAGACCTTTGACCTCCACCAAAAAAGAAGGGTTTTTCCTCT
>JAIZAY010002138.1:0-11246 GCA_029531755.1 Holothuria leucospilota | reverse complement strand
TGTGTTAGGATTATGTTTGTTTACATGTGTTCCATTTATTTGTTTCTTTTCACAACAATAATCATAGCATTTCACGAACGATTTCCAGGCCACATGCATCTGATAAGCGAACACTATGATACACTGTTAAAAAAATTTTCTTGTAAGATTTAGCAACAAAAAGTTATGAATAGGTTTCCAATCAATCAAACTGTTGTACAAATACAACACCTTATGTGTTTATATGACAAAACTTTGTAGATTAACAGCAACTAGGCTCGCTTCCAGCACATCAATATTGTTGTAGCCCGACATAAAATTAAACTAATATACTACAAGTATAATTAATATATATATATATATAGTATATATATATATATTATATACTATATAATATATATATATATAATTATATATATATATATAGTTGTCACTTGAAGTTCGCCTCTAGTGAGACGGCTTTTTTTTCCAAAAGTCCCTAGACATCGTCTGGCGAATAGCCATGGGGCGAAAACCCACACAATACCTCCCTAAGTAGCTTTCTTTTCTGCTCCCTGAAGTGAGTAACAACGTCCCCAAGGGACAACCTTTTGACTTAACGGTGACCCACCCGAAAGTGGTCCCGTTCTAGGACTGGCTGAATTAGAACAGGTCCCCCCGTATGGATCTCCGTCCTCGTGATCATGGTTACTCCTGCGCCAGAGTAAGTATCGGGGCCGTGACTTGTCACCCTTTAAACGACATACAAGGTAATGTAATGAATGGAACTTAAACTATAGGCGTATAATCATTCCGGATAACAAAAAGAATTATCATCACATCGAAACTAAGTGCGATCCACTTGTAACATGCAGACATTCAGTCTCAATAACGAAAACAAGTGAATGCAATTTTGCAAGCTCAAAATGCAGTACATCAGTGTTTTGAAAGAATTACTTGAACCATTTAACCTCTCAATAACTGACAATCTGGCGTTGATCAATTGGGTGAATATTCATGGTACAATTCCACAGATTTTGATGATTAACTTAAAAAAATTAACTTTGGAGCTGAACTAACATTGTTGCAAACACCCTCCAAGTTTAAAATTTTCTTTTTAAATGATATCCAAAATTTTCTCACGTTTGATTTTCGACGGTTTGTTGAGTTTGTGACAAATGAACGAGGTAAATGTCCCTGTATGGCTTACACACAATTGGTGTTGTTCTACTACAAAATACTTGTATGAACACAAAATAATATAAAACAACATTACTCCGTAGTAAAACAACATAATTTCTCTATGTTTACCGAAAAATCTCGTAAATTCATGACAATTTTTAACAGTGTAGTGAAAAGGGAAGTGTGCTAAAAAATTCCTGGAGGGCTTGGCGAGAAAACACTCCCGGGAAACCACAAAGCCAAAAGAATAGCGTTAAGTATACTACAAAAAATTATAAAAAGAACACTTATGCCTAACTAGATCACAATAACAATTCCACCCCTCCTCCCCTCCCAATTTTTTCAACACCCCTCCCCTCCTTTATACCTTAAGAAACTAGGCCTATTAGAGGATACTTAGTAAGTTTATCATGTAACACCGTATAAGACATCTCTGACAGACATTACTGACAGACATTACTGAAGGTTTGCTAGTTAGATTAATTTGACTTGATAGGCTGCTCCATACTTTCACAGCGCGATATCGCAAACGTACCAGGGAGATGTTACATAAAGTGTCCCTGCCTGCACACAGGTCGATGGAGTGACTATTTCTAGTGTTGTATGAGTGAAGCTAACAGTTTTTCTCGAAGAAATAGTAAAAAGAAGATGGTAGAGTGTTAACAACAATCATAAAAAATGATAAGTAAATGTTGAAGTGCTTAGCCTAATAATGTCGCTTAATTTTTACTTTTAGTATGTTCAATAATTTAAATACTGTAAGTCGGTATGATCACGAGGCCAGTAGTGTTATAGTAAACGCTGTCCGTGAGCTATTTACATTAAAAGAAGTGTGTTCTGTGTATATGTATCACGTACCACATACTCGTAGGCAGCAGGGGCGTCAATCCGTATTAAGATGTGGGGGGGACGGGGGACATACATGACTTAGCACAAACCAATCCCTTTGGTTTTGAAGAGGGGGCGTCTTCCTACAGGCCCTCCCCCCCCCCTTCCCCGCCTTATGATGGCTGACGTTGTCCTATTCTAATAAGAATTAATCATTTCAAGATTAACATAACCATCATAGATGATCTGCCAGGTGAAATACACGGAGTCCACGGGATTACATCAAGATGTTATTTTCACCATGTCCCAAAATATACATACATACATTGAAGATATTTATATAGCGCTTTCCCCACGAAGGCTCAAAGCGCTTTACAAAAAAACAATCTTAAAGACAGACTGTCATCACCCCAAAGTATATTTTTAGTGTATGTATATCAAAATTCTCAGTTGGTGACTGCTGTTTGATTGACATCAAAGTTTGAAAATTTGAAAGATGCAGAGTAGCTCACATTCTACACAAGGCAGAGAGAGTACTTTTATCATATTTTATAGCCTTGTGTGCTCACCAGAACCTGGCCCTTAAGCAATAAAACAGGTTTATTCTTGCACAAGGAAGAGCCTCATACAGTTATGGGAGGAGCTAGAAGATGCATAGTTGGGAGAATTGGACCTGTCTGGGATCATGAAAATTCCCCTTTAAATTAAAGTGACCCAAATAAGTAAGTTTTTAGTCTAGACTTAAAGCAATTAACCGTTGGCGCATTACGCCTCATCAAGTTATTGAGGTTATTCCATAATGATTTACAGGCCAAGACAGCAAAAGACCGATAACCATAACTAATAAAGAGGTTGAGGTACTAATAGAAATTGTTTGC
This sequence comes from Holothuria leucospilota, assembly GCA_029531755.1. Lineage (NCBI taxonomy): Eukaryota > Metazoa > Echinodermata > Holothuroidea > Aspidochirotida > Holothuriidae > Holothuria > Holothuria leucospilota. Next base: position 8,400 of record JAIZAY010002138.1, on the reverse strand, counting down.
TTGCTGACCTTAGACCAGGTTATCCCTGGTCTGGTACTGGTCGAACCAGTTTTCTTTGATGTAGTGAGCGATTACTTTTAATGATTTAGCACTATCAACATTACTTTTAAACCGAATACGAGACTCAAACTGGGAGCCAGTGTAGGGAAAGAAAAAAAGAGGGGAATGCAACAAAGTCGTCACATTGGTAAGCTTTGGACATCTGGAAACCAACACGAGCAGTAACATTAACACCCGTTTGAATTGGGCTTTAAAGTAGACACAGGAAGACCAGACCAACATCGAGTTACAATTATCAACCTTGGATGTAATCAAGGCATGGGCCAACCGATTTTGCAGCGTCCGATTCGATAAGTATGGGTCGAATCTTACCCAAATATCTAACACCAAGATCATAGCAGATAGCAAAACATTCTTAACATGGGCGTTCATAGTCAGGTGATTATCGAATAATAACACCAAGATTACGAAACCTGATCCGAGGGAGTGATGACATCACATCACGAATATGAATGTTTAAATCTTCAGGTACACCTTAGCATGTTCTACCTTCTAAATATAATAATTTCAATAAATATAATAAAAATATCTGAAACAACGCTTCGCAGCCAGTGCATCATCATTGTCGGAGACCATGGACCCGACCAGGCCCGTTGCATGAGGTGGTGATGTATTTGGGTGTGTGAAGGTCCCAAATTCCGACCCGTCTGGATGTATTTTCCAACTGAGTGGAGTCGTTTAAATTGCACTTTGTTATGCCTTCTGCGTTTTGTATGTGGGGATCCTTCCCTTGTCACTACATAAATGAGTCGTCCTTGGGGGAGGGGTTCTAAGTGTAGAGGGAAATCCCCATCCTCTTTGAAAATTTTTCTGTTAATTTAAGGCTGCTTAGGTGCAAAACGGTGCTATCTTTGAGATATTTTTGGTAAGCTGATCGTACATGGCTGGAAAATGTCCCTATATGTAGTGAATTCTAATTTGCCCGACTGGCTGGATGTTTTTACTAATTGCAGTGCGGCGTGTAAATTGCACCTTTTTATTCACCCTGAAGTTTGTATACAGCAGTGGGGATCTCTTCCTTTTGTCACTATATATAAAGGTTTGTCATCCTGGGGGGATTGGTTCTAGTGAAAAAGGGTCTAAAAAGCAAAGGGAAGGGGGCGTAGCCCTCCCCCTTGAGAAATTTTGTTTATTTACGGGTTGCTTGAGATGCAAAATGGATATCTTTGGGATTATTGTTGGAGCTGATCGCATTAGGATAGCCAAGGTGTAAAGGATTAGCACGGGCGCGTTTTTCAGAATACTGTGTAGTCTTAAGTGTATTACCAATCACCATCTGCAGGGTGCGGATCCAGAAATTTTGAGGGGAGGGGGAGGCCCAAAAGGATTGAAAAATCTCAGTGTAGCACCGAAGGTGCACCACGAGCGCAAAGCACGAGTTCCTATGCGTGGTGTCTCAGTGGGCCCGCGATAGGGCCCCTGCGGGGTCGCAGTGGGCGAAGCCCCCGGAATCTCTTCGCAGTATTTTTATTTTAAGAGTCAGTGCAAATCACTTCCAGTTCCTTATGTCAGTGAGATTTTTATACCTTTTCATATTGCCATGGAAATTGATGTTTATGGCTCAGTATAACAGTTATCTATACTATGAACCTGCAGGAGTTCCGAGAATCTAAGGTTATCTTTAAAACTTACACGCCAACATTATGAACCCATGCAGGGTAACGTGAAATGATTTTTGCCATAATGAAGATTTTTTATTTTTCGTTATACGGTATTCAGGGTGTAGGACGTCAGATGAAACAATTGCCCGTGAAAATTGAATTTTACATTTAAAACCCATTGTTATAACAAACGCGTGTTAATTCCCTTTACATGTTTTTGTCTATCAATTAGACAAGGTGGCTTCGATACTCAAGTTTTCAGTTCATCATGAGAAGACGGAGGGTGAAGAAATGAATATCAGTTGCTTTATACATCCTTATTATACTCTGAAACTCTGGAAATCATCGTTTTATTTGCCTACAACTAATTGGCTTAAGGTAGAGACCCTACCCACGGATTATTAATGCGAATACTTTTTGTAGTCGTATTGATAGCAAAAGGAGCCAATTCAAGGCTAAAAACTGCGCAGATGCAAGCAAAAATCAAGAAATAATTGAGAAACGACTTTGCAAAAAAAATCGTGAAAGATTTCAAATGATTTTTTGGTAAAAAGTGATAAAAAAATATAAATCCATCACTAAATGAAAAACGTACCTCTCTCAGTAAGCGTAAAACATTGTGCGCGCGAAGCGCGCCGAAAATTTTCGGTATAGAGCCTCCGGGAGCTCTGCATTACATTGTACCCTGAAAAGGGGTACCAACAGGAACTCCACAACCTGACATCCACATCTGAGGAGAGATGATATATCACCTTGTCTTTTTAGAGTCTAGCTAAGAAGGATGGTGGACCGGCAAAATTCGTTTCAGAAAAGCATTTTCGGCGTTATTGAACGTCGCGGTAAAATGTTTGGAAACTAAGCAACGGTAATTACGTAATTTCAATCTTTCAAACCATGTGCTTAGACTAGATTATGTCAAAGATTCCCATAATGCTGAGAGCCATACAGAGAATTAGAATTGTACGTGTATTAGAAAATGTTTGCATTGGGCACTTTAAATTTTCGTGCGTCCTAATAGCTTTGTCAATGGTATATGAAATCGCGGTGGTTAAAACCCGTCGTATGCGCGCGAAGCGCGCCGAAATTTTGAATAAAATATTATAGTCCATGACAAATAACCTGCAGTCATAACCTGCCATCGGACACTGTCACTTTCCCACCAAACTATGCTATTCAGAAACGAATCTTCTGAACCTGAGAATTCTAAAAAAGCACATTTTTTTTGCCATCCTTTGTTCCCCCGTGGAGTAGTTACAACCGAAAGCATTGATAATTAATGACAACTCTGACACAAGGCTTGACGCTAGCGGAGCGTGCAAAACTTGGGAATTTGTCAAGAATTTCCAAAACTTATGATGTTTTGAGAACAGTTTGTGAAAGAAATGGTAAGCAACCAATAAACCAATCATCAAAACTACATCTCACCCTCCACCCTCCACAGAAATCTGTTAGCTTATAAAACGACTTTGGGACCATTTTAAAAAATTTTCAAGATTCGATCTGGGAGAGGGACACACGTCCACCCACTTGCCCACTGTGCAGACGGCCACTGTCTGTAGCCTTAAAAGCCTTTGAGCTTCATTTTAAAACTTTTCAGACAGTTTCGAAATCGAATAGGGTAATGCACGCCGCTCTACTCTTGCCTGCAACAGCTGGTGACCACTTTGCACGATTGCACGTCACCCTGACAGCTTTAGTCTTTTGTATTCACTCTGCACGTTCTTTGGCGAAATCTTTGCCTCTCAATCCCTCTAGATTACAAAAAGTTTCACTCTTTAACACAAAATTGTCACTAATTTCAGTGCAGCTATGCAGGGCCTATACGTGCATATGTCGACGATGTTTGACTTGATCTAGATGCCTTAAGTCAAGGATTCATTACTCAGCTATTCACCTGTTTTCGAACAGTGTAGACCTGGTACGCTCTCCTTTCAGTTGAGCCACCCAACTGTGAAAGATATCTAAAGAGATCAATCCAGCTATAGCTCCACCCAACCCCTACGTTCTTATAGACATACTTTTTCTTAAGTTTTTGTTTTTTTTGTTTCCCCTTAATTTTTCTTTCTCCTTTTCTTTTTTTTTTCTTTTTCTTCCCTTTTTTCTCCTTTCGTTTTATTCCGTGGCGAGTTGGGACGAGCCCCCCAATGGTCCCCCCATGGAGAGGAGCGCTGCACCTCTATACCGATAATGGCTTCGGCGAAGGCGCTCGGTAAGATTTTTTGAAAAATGTTTAATGGCAACAACGTACTTTCAACCTTTCCACAAGGGATCATGCAGTATGTGGTGTGACCGCTGGCTGGGGAGGGGTTTACAAGAGGGGAGGTGGTGCCCCTCCTTTTGTTGAAATTTTTTTGAATAATTAAGGTGTCCTTACATGCAATCTGGGTGCCACGAATATGTTACCTTTTGAAGTAAAATTGGTGGTTAAAAAATTTACGTATTTTTAGGAACTAAAAAAATAGGCATCAGTGAGGATTGGGCGTGGCCCAATAATGGGTGTCCCCGCATCCCTTTTTAAAAAATTTTGAGAAATTCGGTGTCCTTACATGCAATCTGGTGCCAAATATGCCACCTTTTGAAGTAAAATTTGTGTTAAAAAATTTACGTATTTGTAGAAACTTCAAAAAAATCGGAACTCAGTGAGGGTGGGGGCATGGTCGAATGCCCTCACCCACTAATTGAATGGTCCCATATTGGATGCGAGGCCCCTACAGATTTTTGGGAGATGTAGGTCTATTTTCGGAAAGTGTTGTTATCCAGAAAACGTTTTCATGTTATAATTACCTTCTTAATGCTCATGCGAAAGGAGTGCAACCGTGATTGCCATGCGCGCGAAGCGCGCCGAAATTTTGCCATTAAATAAGATTTCCCTGACGAAATCTACATTCAGAATCCGCATCGAGGCACTTAACAATTGCTCAACAAACCTACATGTCATTCAAAAAGCCAGTGAAATAGAGCCACGACACTACTCTTTCACGCAAATGTGTGTGGGGGGGGGGGGACATTTGATATTGTGTCCCCCACCCATCGAAATGTGGGGGGGGGACGTGTCCCCCCGTCCCCCCCAGGATTGACGCCCATGGTAGGCAGTATACATTATTAGAAGACTAGTGCAATAACGCATGATAAAGGCAAATATGGCTCTGTGGGCAATATAGGCTACATGTATAGGCATGCGCAGAGGCCTTTACCGCTGCAGTTCATTGAATGTGACGTTTTATCCTTTAAAGAGATCGCTTTTGCAGTTATGCTTAAATGCTGTAATTTTTGACGGTTGTTTGTTTGACAATTTAACGTATAACCGCATGTAATTTGCTGATTGACAACTACCAAGTTCATCTGGTGTGCATAAAAAGCACTTGGCCCGTAGGCCCGTGCAGCCTGGAGAGAACATTGATCTGGCTTACGAGACAATTCGATATTGTTACTTCATTAAATAGGCTACTTGCATTTTACTATTTTTCCACCACTATTTGACCAGTAGTACCACACGAGAGGGGGCAGGGGTCATGGGCGTCCGGAGGGGGGGGGGCAAGGGGGCACTTGCCCCCCTGGAAAATCAAAAACTTGAAAAAAAAACGAAGAAAAAATAAAGAAAAAATCGAAGAAAATATAACATCAACATTTCTTAACAGTTCAATCAGTGTGAATTTCTACTCTCAAAACAGGAATTGAATAAAAATATCAACACTCAGACCCCAGCAGCCCCCTAGCATATTTTTGGTATTTTTTAAAGTTTATATTTACGATATATTGCTTATGTTTTCCCTTTTTATATGCGGTAAATAGGCCTTGGAAGTGCCATTTCCAGCGATCTGGGAAGCATTTGGGGCCAAAATTTTCTTGCGCTCCGCGCCAACCCATGGTGGCGCGGAGCGCTGAGAGTATGTCTATATGGGCCTCGCCCCACCCCCGACAAATTCCTGGCCACACCTTTGTCAACACTATGTGAAAAGTAGCATCTAAACTCTTTTCTGGGAGTAAACTATTTCCCATGAAAAAAGTTGCCCCGCCTAAAAAATTTTGCCCCCCTTGAATTTTTTTCTGCTGACGCCCATGGCAGGGGTGGTGGTGTCCCCATCTCAGATTTTTTCATTTTCTTCTGGTGCCGTAGTTAAGATGGTGACAAGAATGAGGTGTATAGCCCCTACCGTCATCGGCGATCAATCGCCCGGTAGGTTTACCTTTTGTTACTTTCAAGTAGGGCAAATCCTTTCATACCAACACATAAATATTTGGTCCGCTTCGCGCTGTGGAATTTCTTAGCTTTTCGTTTATAATTTGCTTTTATAAATAGTAACGCTCTCTCAACTTGCCGAGTAACTCGGTCATATTTAGCTATCCTTCATAGGTTTGTTCATGTTGCAAATTCATCCTCAGTCGGATATTGTTATTTTGTATGTGTCACGATACAGTACAAACTGCAATTTATCCCCTACCGTGCATGGCAGGTTTTATTTTGCTCACCTTCAACACAGATTTTTCAATATGTACCTGAAATTTTTGCCACCCATCGCCGTTCTGCAGAGCATGATTATGAAATCAGTGGCCTACTACACTCTATGGAACAGGCTGTGCCAGTGTGGAATGAACAACGCTTGTCGGCTTTTGACAAAAAGTGTAATTTTTTCATTGTTCCTACACACGTTTTGCTTCGTTTCACAAAGATGTTGGTTTCCTGGACACTAAAATAATTGCTAGTCAATGAACACACGTGAGAAGATAAAAAATAATGATGATTACATTTTTTGCATTTAAGCTTTTTCTAGGTGTAAACAAATTTTCGACGGCGGGGCACACGCCTCCTCACAGATTCATCGTAGTTCCTTAGAGCGGTTAACTCGAATGTCCAAGAAGTCTTTCAAATGAAAAGTTCCCCCTATCTCAGGTTATGCTTGGTACGAAACGTTAATTCTCTTTGGAAGTATACTAAATTTCTACAGAATGAAATCGCAAAATGAAGGACTTCTAGATGCACTAACAAAGGTATACGTATGGGAATGAATTTCCTGCAATTTGGAAGCAATTTTGGAACAAATTGCCTTGCGGGACGCTACGCGCCAACTCATGGTCGCTACGAGGGCCGGGGGGTGTGGGGTGTCTCACCCCCATAGTTCGTCAGAGCGACGATAGTTATAATTTAGTTATACTTTGAAATACCAGTTGGAATTTCTGATATCTTAGTCGAGCACATTTTTCCGACTGAGCCTATGTCAACTTTGTATATATTTTCCAACTAGATATTTAAAGTGAGAATAATACCAAAGGTTATTTTCCTCACGTAAAATCGAATCAAAACTGTCCTTTGTTCATATTATCAATATCTTCCGATCGCAACTTTCGGAGAAGCACAACAGCCAAAATTGAAAGCTGTTTACAAATTACCATGTAAAAGACTAGCTTTTTGAGTGGCATGTTGGTTTGTTGAGCAATTGAAAGTATCTCGATGCAGATTCTGAATGCAGGTTTTTTCATGGAAATCTTATTAATGAAAATTTCGGCGCGTTCGCGCGCATGCGTCACGATTTGCGATCAATTTCATGAACATCATCAAGGTACTTAAACCAGGCACAGCTCTACGGGGGCTAGGGGGTTTAGCCCCCCAAATTTTTCCAAGCCCCACAAAATTGCGAAAAATTTTATATAGAACAATATTGGTGAAGACATACATATACTCAGAAAATATTCCAAATTTCTATTTATCAGGCCCGTAGCCAGTAAAATCAGTAACGATTCTGTCATATTAAAAGAACGCTGTATACAAACACACTATTGCGCCACTTGCGCGCTTCTCACGAACGATCTGGAGCAGTGAAGCTATATTCATCTTTTACGTTTATATCTAGTGACATAAACGCGATCCTAGCGGGAAACGTTTCACTAATGTGATAGCCCTATTGGAAACCCTTGTCTTTTCGCGACAGAACGTTCCAACACCCTTCACAACTATTGTTCTTTCGTGTAGTGACGTGATCCTCATGTAGAAAACACCACGAACCCCGACAATGCATCGTTGTAGTCCTGAAGGTTCAGTTACCTCTTTTCTCTAACCTTTTAGAAGAATTCTTTCTTCAGCGTCGCCGATCGTTGCTAAACATATTTTGCTAAGAAAAAGATTTTTTCAGTTTCGGTAGGGGAGCCTTAATGGGTAATGATAAAGAATGACAATCCCCGACGACCGACCAACTGACAGAAGTCCCAACAAATTTCATGGTTTGGATCTTTAAGTAGGTCTTGATACTTCAAATAAAAACACCAAACGTTTTTCAAACTTTCCTTAATGATAAACAAACATTGTGAAATCTTAATTCGCAATCTAACCCATAATTTTTTCGGCGCGCTTGTTTGCCACCGCGCGCTCTATATTTTGGGTTCGGCAACAACCATTGCATCTGTCGTGATTTAGAGTACTGGACCCCATCAGGGCCCGCCTTTGCCCCCCCGCCCCCACTGCCATGCCCGGAAAACCAAAGCACCACCCCTGGCTGAGCCTGCATGCAGGTTTTTCGTTTGGCATTGAAGTATAACCCCCAAATTTCCTGCCGTGCTTCACACACAATCCTCAACAATCCACCTTGTAATCAGGTTAAATGAACATTATAAGACACAAAACGTACCAGTTAAACGTTTTATAGCATAAACTAGTGTGTACAGTCTCAAAAGCCTAATTTAGCCTACTACACCCCGTTTGCATAGGATACCTGTCTGGGATGGTTCTAATATCACCCTTTGCGCA
>JAIZAY010002072.1:0-11637 GCA_029531755.1 Holothuria leucospilota | reverse complement strand
TTTAATCCCCGTAGTTCATGAGTGGCCTATTTTAGATCCATGGGTGACAATGTTTTTAAGTGTTAGTGAATTGTAAAATTCAAGGAGAATTTCTCCTGTGTTTTTACCTGTTCTTTGTAATAATTATATTCAAACGTCCCTTCAGATGGTGCTTGTAATGCAATAAGAGGAGATTTGCAAGAATTTGCTGATTTTTCATTTAGCACATATTGGGGGCCGACTGCTTACTGCTCTCCCTTTAGAATGATGGGAAGTACGGAAGACATGTTAGAGAGAATTTTAAGAGATATTTAAGAACTGGAGATATGCATTGTCAGTGGTCACATAACAAGGCTTGTTTTGGATTAGACACAAAAACCGAAGGGACAACAAAGATATTTTGGAGGAACACAGGAACAATAAAGGTCACATTATCAGATTTAACATCCCAGTACAGGAGTCCCATGCATAAATAGTGTATCCTCTTGACCCAGTAGTAAGTAGGTACTGGAGTGCAAAAGAATTTTACCCGATACAAGCCCAAATTTATACACACAGAACTATATACAGACACACATGCACACACAGAATAACAGTGTCTTAGTGTAGTAACAGTGTTGCATGTATGCTTCCCCCTGCCATGTATACAGAGCAGAATAGCTGTTTCTTGCAAAATTTGTAGAACTTACATGCAGTCATTGTGGTGGAATATGTGTATAAAAAAATGATGTTGTGTGCATACTTATTATAATTTAATGATGACTTTTCCCATTTTCATCCTGTTTAATTGTTAATAATAGTTCACAAGAGGTTGTTTTGCTTTGTTTCCATAGGCAGCCTACGGTACACTAGTCGTCGTCATGACAGTGCGTGGATGCTATTTGTCATGGTAAGTGACAGGTACCTTTAATGTCAACAAGAAGGCTGAGAGCTCTTGACAACTTTTAAGGGTATAGACAGCTTGCCTCAACTTTACTTTAAAACAATAGTTGACCCTGTGTATATTTTAATTTGCCTCACAAATACATTTTATAATGTATCAGAGTAGAGGTACTGCATATACCAACGGGAATCAGAAAAGTTGCCTTGTAAATAGGTTTTACCAATATTACTTGACTATTATGGCATAGACTGCCATGCATTACCATGAAATGTTTCATTAATTGCGGTAAAATGTTGGAACTTTTAGTCAGACATCAGAAAGTAATGCAGCAATTGTATGGAGTATAGACCTGCAATAGTGGTACTGGTTGGTTAGTATATCAGCGTTGTAGGTAAGTTTTGCTGATAAATTTTTCCAAAACCTATATGGGATCAGTATAGGATAATACTGATATTAAATACTGATAAAAGGGTCCTACACTTGTAAAATAGTCCTAAAGAGTATTGGCAAGTATTCACCATACCTGTGCTATATTTATATCAGTAAAATTTACCTACTGTAACATGCTGGTACTATCCAACAGATGTTACCAGTCTTAAATTTAGTACAAAGGTAATTGTTTTTTCAAGTCCCACCCGAAGTCTATTTGATGAAATGACATTCTGTGGTTCTAAATATAGTTTTGTTTACAGCATGCTCATTTCTAAAACTTGGGATCTGTATCACCTGAAAATGACAAATGGAATGGGAGATGTGGAAAATGTCAACACAGCAATACTTGTAAACCATACCATTCATTTGCAAAACATTTGTCAGATAAGTAAGAAGAAAATTTTACCAGTTCAACTAATACCTGCCTGGAGATGGAAACTTTGGGCAACTATATTTTCCTTTTATAGATTACTTTTGGTCCACATAATTTCAAAATATCAGCTAATAGGGCTTACTACATTTACAGTACCAGAAAGGAGCACATATGCCTTTTATCTCAATATGAATTTCATAGTCCTGTTGCCATAAGTGGTTGGAAAATCCTTAATCCTATTGTAGAATTTGTCAACAAATTGACTTGTGTCCAACATTCGGGTAGGACTTTAAAATTTGAAGGGGAAGGGGGGGGGGCTGTTACCAATCTAGTCCTTTTTTTGTTGTACAGGCAGGCATTTGAGGATGTTGTGGCAGCACTAATTTGACTGGATTATTGCTTGTGGATTATGCTCGCAGGTTGCTATTAAAGCAATTAAAAAAACTTTGCCTCACCACCTTGTGCACATTAGTCTAAAAAAGGACGCAATTTTGCCTTCGTCTGTCATTCAAAGATCAAGCTGGTAAACTCCTTTATGGAACCTGAATGGCCTTTCCTTACCACTTAGTTTTCACTTCAATCAACCTACATTGACCAAAATGGAAATGGACTCTCAGATATCACTGTTTGATTTTCCATCCGTCAGTGTAAGCCTTTTTTATCAATTAGTTCTATCGGCAGTTTTTGACCTAAAACTGCACATGGTGCATTTTCCGTACCAGAAGTGTCACCCAATGGTGCCAACCTCGTGGAATTGTTGATAGAGCCCAGATCAATAAACGTGTCTACAGGAAATTTTTATAAGACAGTTGAAAGTGTCTGTGAGAAATCTCGAGTTATGCATTTAAAAGCTATATGAATGGGTCTGTAAATTGAACTTCTATCTGATAAATTTTTATCTAGAATTGTTACGTGTCCAGTTAACTTTGTAAATCAAAAAAGTTTGTTAGTCCTCAGTCTTGAGTAGATGTGGAACTGGGATTTAAATAGAAATATTCACTGGAATTCGTAACCTACATATATATTTTGGTGTACACTATTCTTTACATATAGATTGAAGGACTGAACATCTTGATGACAGATACTATGTTTGGGATGGACGCAAAGTCTCAAGAAGATATGTGGAGTTAAGGATACTCCATTCATAGCTAGTCAATGAAAAATTCATTCTAATCTTGCTGAGGTTGATTACAGAAACATTGGGAGAGTTTAACAAGGTTCATAATCCCTCCTTAGGAAGTGCTTAGAACTTTTGTATTGGCACATGAACTAATAATTCTTGGCAAGTTGCTTGAATTGCTTGCTTATATAGAATACAAGTGTGGAACAGTAGTACAGTACATGGTTTTCTTTCCTTATATTAAAACACAGCTTCTAAAGCATAAGCTGCAAACCTACACAAAACGATTAATATTGTGAACCTAACTCAGATTGTTTGTGATGTAGTTTCCTATAACACTTGGAACAATATCATTTGCACAGTTGAAAATGCACACTACACCACTTAGGGCAAAGGTGTTTTACAATTACTTGACACTCCTCTTTCATTTTATTACACAACTGCTGGTAACCAGACTGTGGTCAAATTCCTTCAACTTAAGGACTTTCGGAGAAATACGAACATATTCATTTTTCTGACAGAAGGTGATGCAACTTAAACTGCTAAGTGGCAGTCATGAAACCCACACACATAGACAGCTCCTGGTGACCTGCAAGCAATGCTGCTCCTGGTGGCTAGTCCATAAGAACCCACACAAACTTAGACAGCTCCTGGTGACTCAAGCATTGAGTTTTGTATTAGGAAAAGTTGTGTAGTGTGTCCAGGTTTGCTTAAAAGAGAATATCATTTGAAAAAAGGTCAAAATGGATGTATGTGAGAAAAAAAAATTAGGACCTTGAAATTAATGCTTCATTTTTTGCATCAGAAAAGTTTACCAACCATAAACAATGACTTTCACCATGAGTAATGTTATTGCCAACGTTTTGCTACTATAGTTTACCAAAACTGTTTCTTTTCTTGACCTCTTCTTTTTCATCCCTTAGCTGGAGATGTATCCAAGTATTCCAAGTATCTTTTCTTCTACGCTTTGGGAACTTATTCCGACAGGGTTTATACTACGAGACATCGACAACCATTTCTGCCCGCAAATAAGGTATTACTTGCACCTCTACTTCTGGCCCTAAATCCTTGAGATATTTCTAGTATTTTATGAAGTGAAGTTTGCCTTTCTACATTGAATATGTATTTGCAAAGGTCTAAATTCTTAAGCCAACCTTTTCTTACATTTTTAATGTGAGGATGATAGTGAGATGATACTAATTTATCACCTGTGGTGTAATCCAGATCTCTTAAATGGGAACATCCTTCTTAGAAACCAACGCTTCTGTCAAGGATAGAATCATCATCTGAAGATATGGTTGATATCTAATTTCCAGTATGTTAGCTTTGTTTACAATTGCAAAGAAAAAGATACTAGAGCATTGTCTCATCATCAAGGCACTGAAATAAACTGTTAGGTTAAACCATTTGGGAGGCAGCTGAGGGCAAGGCCTCTGAGAGAGGCTGAATACTCCTATGCTAAAGTGGTTACTGGCAACGTTCAAATACTTTGGCCCACGGAATACGCTAGGGGCCAGAACCTTTTTTAGTGTTTTTACGTCAATGTCTTGAATTCAGTCTCAGCCTTTGGATGCCACATTTTCTCCCATAGGCCACCTGGTGATGCATGGATGCAAAATCTTTTAAGACATTTACACTAACTTAGGATTTCCTCCAATCTAGAATGTTTGGGATGCCAATTTTTCTCCAGTACTGGAGACCCATGCATAGTAGAAGCAGAACTCTATTGACAAATTTGTGTTTGAGAGTGCAATTTTGTCCAGTCTAGGGCTGTTAGGATGCCACATTTTCTCCCAATGCAGGAGACTCATGCATGGTAGAGAATGAGGTCATAACTCACAGGTGGCAAGATATTCTCATGACTGTGTAGTGCATTTACATTCTCTGCCTATCTAGTACATTTTGTGGTAATATCACATTTTGCTGCGCAATCTTCTGAGTTGCCCCAAGCTTGTGGTGAGGCTGAGGTTGGCTTTGATCCTGTACAGGGATCTCAAGTCCCAAATTCGCGAAGTCTCTAGAACGTAACTGTGCAATCGCATCTTTAGGAGCTGTTATTGATCTGCGCGCTTTTGCCTCCTCAAGTACGAGGTTTATGTTTGTGTACATTCTGATGTCCTCTCTCGTGATTTCCAGAACTGCCTGAATTCACTTTTAGGTTGTTCTAGCCCTGATAACTATCCTGCTATCAAGGGCATTGGATACTATCCAATGCATGTAAACTCATGGAAATGTGGCTGTTTAGTCCGAAAACACCTCGGAGAACCCATCCTATACTTGTCCATCAAAGCTGTGTGACCTTATTGCATGAAAATATATGCTGATGTTTCGTAAAAAGATCAGTTAAAAATCATTTAATTGAGAGTGTGACTTTTACCTACATCAATCTTTTCTAACAACCTCAGGTTGATTTTATACTGGCTGTCTTGTCTCATGTTAAATGTATGTGTAGATGAAAAGAGTCACACAGTTTGTAGAGTATTTTTCCTCGACATGGCGATCCTTTGGTTCAGCATAAGTTAGTAGATGAAGATGATCATTTCTCACGACTTTTATTGTATAGCTGTAATATTACTCTCACCCTAGACCTCATCGGTTTGCTTAGACTACCTTTTTTTCCTGGGTTTGCTGGACAAAATTTTTTTTCATTTGTAATGTATCTTTTGGAAGGAGTAATTTTCCTGAGTGATGGGAAGTCTCCATAATCAGTCTCTTTTCATTAGTTTACGGTGGCAAGTCTATGGTCTTTCCTTCATGACTGACCTTGCAGGTAAAAGAAGCCAAGTTTCATCTAAATTGTTTAGATGATTAGCCAGACTTGTTTTAAATGAAGATCAACGGGCTGCCTCCACTTTTACGAATAGCTGAGCATGCAATTTAATACAACCTACTATGTTGGACGCAAAGGATTAGTATTTTGTACTGCAGATTTTTCCAAATATTCCCAAGATACAAAATTTTTCCCATAAATCCTCTTCCATTGCACAGCCATGTCATGCTGTCCTATACACCATAATGATCATAGGTCCTTTGGGTTTTGTCAGTAAATTTGCCATTTGTCTTACTAAGGGATATTTTTCCATATCAATCAACCTTTTAGGCTAAATACAAGTCTCGCAAAGCTCGTTTAGCAAGGATGTCATGGTCTTTTTGGTCTCAAAGGAACAAAACACTTTGCCGGTCAGTGACCATCTCCAAGCCGCTAAAACGTGGAGATTGTGCTAAGTAGGAAGACAGACTAGGCAGGCAAATTGAAATGATGAGTTCATTGAAGTAATGAGCAAAGCAGTAACTCACAAACTTGGCGCTTCTGTCTATTCAGACAATTTTTGAGACAAACAAAGCTTTTACTAAAGATGGTGTTTCCTTTTTCCTGGGTGAACGACCACCTTTCACAGAGCCATGTTGTAAATTCTTGTTTGGTTATACCTAGGCGATAGTACACCGGTAATTTGATTGGTGTTTTTTGCTAAAGGGGTACCTTTCCATCTATATTTCATAAGTTGTAGTACACTTGAAACTTGAACGAGATGGCTTGAAAAGGTTCATTATTATTTGTGACAAGTGATGGTATGAAAAGTTACGAAGCATGAGAATGATTTATTATACTAAGCCAGTTCTATGTACAGCAGTCACTCTGTCATACACTGTGCATCAAGTCCCTAACTTTTAAAAGTTAATATTACTTTTGTCCTCTGTTCTAGTTGATATAAGACTGGAACTGGATTTCCAGGTGCTTCCTTGCCAAAACGTAGTGCCCAGCCAGATTTCCAAAATTTGGATATGGTAACATCCGTAATAATTTGCTGCTTGTTGTGTACAGTTGGTTTTCACAGGAATACATTGAAGTCATTGTGTATTTAAAAAAAATCGGTTATGTGCTATTTCTATATTTTGATGTCATTTAAATGTTTGTTTGGAGTCAATTTTTTTTTTTTGTTATGGGGTTTATCAGTTGCAGTCTATTCCAAAGGTAGTTCAAGTTCTGTGGCTGGTCGAAGATCGGCATTGCAAACAGAGTGCAGTAAGAGCCAGAGTTCATTTTTTTTTTTTTTTTTGGGGGTGGGGGGGTTCCTATGACAACATTAATTACATGACATTACTGTTTTTCATAATGCTCTTGTAAATTTTTTATGTGGTCACTCCTCATCCATCCACAAAAAATTGTAGACAGG
The DNA here is from genome assembly GCA_029531755.1 of Holothuria leucospilota. Taxonomy (NCBI): domain Eukaryota; kingdom Metazoa; phylum Echinodermata; class Holothuroidea; order Aspidochirotida; family Holothuriidae; genus Holothuria; species Holothuria leucospilota. The sequence continues at coordinate 4,675 of JAIZAY010002072.1, read as the reverse complement.
AAAATATTTCCTCAAATATGCTAACTGAATCACGCCTAACATGAGCGTCAGACTCTCCATTTGATCATTGTAGACCTTCGCACTATCATCGGTCAAGATGATTTTATGCCTCCATTAAATTTAAAATGACATCCATGTTCAACCTGTATTCAAGCTGGTTCATTGCATGATATCAGTAATATCTGATCAGAAGTAACAGTTTAAGGGGAAACATTGTGGTTAGATTGCAAAAAAAAAATTAATATTACACAAACAGAAAGTAGCTTTATTTTTTATATGTACACCCATTTGATCTCACCATTGCACTCTAGCAATAGCTTTTTGCCAAAACTGATAACAGATTTCAAAGATTAGACAGTGTTGCATCATTTGGGTGAATCAAACTATTCCTGAGCTAGCAAGGCAATAAATTTCTTATTTCTGAGAATCTCTTGAAAATAATTTACCAAATTGCCTTGTTTCGATCGAATTGCCTGTCATTCTGTATCTAATGAAATATTGAGTTAATGTAGTTGAAAATTTTCCTGTTCCACGAGCACAATTTTTTCCCTCAAGTGCCACAGTTCATATCACTTAGGTGTCATTTCATTGTCAAGAACAGTGAAAATGTTTGCTGATACTTTTCTCTTTCAAGTGAGGGAGCCGATTCTTTTTTTTTTAATAAAGATTTCATTTAAGCATCGATTTAAGCTGTGCCTTATTCACTTTTATGATAGTAAAACTTTGCTTTTTTTGGATATTCCAAGTCACAGTATGAAGAATCATATAGTTTTTATTACTGTACTTACTATTACATGGACTTTTGATATAACACTTATTTGTAAAGGTGAGCTTGCGGTACTTTCCAAAAAGAATAAAAGAAACTTTAAACATGGTAAAAGGAGAGACAATAAACTTAGAGTAGAAAACACAAAAAAAATTGGTTAACAGTAATATAAACTACAAAAAGCTTAAGACTCTAAAATCGAAACAGCCACAGCAATTAAAGCAACAAGGGGTGGAAGGTAAGTTAGGCAGAAATCATTAAAAAAGTAGCCCTAGTAGTCTGTCAATCAAGCATAAAAGAATAAGGCAAGACAGATCTGATATGAAGAGGGGAAGCTATTTCATTCTTGAAGTGTGTAAGCTACAGGCAGGTATGAAGGGATCTTGTATTTTAGCAGAGATTTTTGGTATGTCCAGTATAAAAAAGCTGGATAGGTAACTTTCGGTGTGATTTGATTGGTTGGAACGTTCTCTCATTGATTTCAGTTAACAGAAGTAGTTCTTTCGAGACAAAATAGTATTAAAAATGGTGACATAGACGGCATGTTAAATGCCAATAGGCAACCAGTGATGGTGTCAAATGGGTTAATATACAAATGTTTTTTCTTAGAGAGTTGACTTCTATTACGGTTTGACTGTTATTAGTAAAGCCACAGAAGTTTGGAATCAGTATATATGGATAATACAATTACTTAAAGTATTTGTGTAGTATCGATCCTAAAAGTTTTGTCGCCTTTTGTATTGTATCGAAGATTTTCAAAAAGAATACCCTAACAGGATATTGAAGAGGGTTAGCATGGCTGACGTTTAAACATCTCTGTGAAGAAGTGGGGCTGATGCAAACTTGATAAAATTTTCCAAGTATTGTAAAATCCAGGATCCCCATATCAATGGAGCATTAGGTTGTGAAAACAACACCCACCCACCCCAATGAGTGATGTTCTTTATGTATAACTTGTAATGTATCAAGCTTGGAATAAGTAAAGTTATCCGGCGCTTTGCCCTCACTTTTGCACACCTCTCTCACTGTATTGTATTTTCTTCAACCTCATCGGAGTTTTTGTGGGTTTGCCTTTTCCCCCCTTTGAAAAAGGAGGGGGGGGGGGGGGGGGGGGCAGGGGCAACCTAGTTACATTTCTAGTGCCCATAATTTGATCAAAGGGAGGGGAAGAAGAGGCCAACGCGAAAAACTCCCATAGGGAGAGAGTTTGGAAGACATCACTACAGTGGGAGAGGCAGGGTGTGCAAAGTGGGGAGGGAGAGCGGCGTGGATAACTTTAACTTGATTTCGCAAGCTTGATACGGTTACAGAGTTATAGCATAAAGAATGGTGTTTTCACGGGAACTAATTGCTCATTTGAGTATGGATCCTGGATTTTACAGATACGTTTGGAGAAATTTTATCAACGTTTGGGATAAGCCACCACTTCTTAGCGGACAGAGATGTTGGTAACTTCAGCATGCTACCCCTTCACTATCCTGGTGTAGGGTATTTTTTTTTGAACATCTTACGGATCAATAGCAAAATGGGACAAACTTTTAGGATACTATACTTAAAAATACTTTAAGTAATTTAAATTAATCCATATATACGATTCACACTTCTTTCTTCTTTAAAACTAATAACATTCAACATTAATAGAAGTCCACTCTAAGAAAACATTGGTAATCTTAACCCCATGTTGAACACATTCACTTGGTTTGCCTATGCATTTACACTGGGTATGTCACCATTTTTTAAGAATACTATTTTTTGTCTCCGACCGAACTACTCTTTTAACTTAATCAATGAAGAGAATTCAACCAAATCAAATCACACCTATACAGTTTACACTATCCATCGTTTTTTTAATACTGGCATACGCAAAGAATCTCTTCGTACAATACAAGATCCCTTCACCTATCAAAATAGTAGCTTAGTCAACGCTTACAAAAAAGAAGTGTAAATAGCTTCCGCACCTCTTCATATCAGATCTGTCTGCTGCCTTAATTCTTTTGTGATTGCTTGATTTACGATACTACTATGGCTACTTTTTTAATGATTAATCTGCGTACCTGTACTACCACCCCCTTGTTGCTCTTATGCTGTTTTTTACTGGTGTACGATTTTACTCGTCTTCTAGTCTTTTTGTAGTTTAATATTCCTTTTACACTATTTAACTTTTGTTTTTTTCTCACTTCATGGTTTATTGGTCTCTTTTCCCATGGGTTTAAAAGTATTTCTTTATTCATTTTAGTCAAGTACCCATCAAGCTCACCTTAGTCACACTAAGTGTGTATACATAAAGTCCATTGTAATAGTAATTAAGTACTAAAAACTAATGAGTCTGTCAGTAACTGTTGAACGTGGATATCCAACAAGCAGTTTAAAAGGCTCCGTCAAATAAAAGGTGAGAATGACGGTAGGCTAACTATGCTAGTAAATGAAATCTTTATTAAAAAAAAATAATTGCTTCCCTCGACTTGAAAGATAAACATTATGCTGTGCAACATTTTCAATGTTAACCATAGACATGAATGACACTAAGTTTATGAACTGTGGGCACTTGGAGGGGAAAGGTTGTGCTCGTGTGAACAGTAAAATTATTCATGCGACATGGTAACTCATATTTCATAGATAGCAGAATTGAACAGGCAAATTCTAAACAGAAGGCAATTGTTGTAAATTATTTGATTTTTCAAGAGATTCTCTGCAGCAAAAAGAATTTATTTCTTTGTGTAAGCTCAGGAATAGTTATTGAGGATCACGCCAAATTTATTCCAACCGGTCCCTAATCTTTGACTCTGTTATCAGTTATTGGCAAAACAATCTATTGCTTTAGATTGCGGACATGGAGTGAGGATCAAATGGGTTTTTTACGATATAAAATATCAACAGCTACTTTCCTGGTTTGTGTAATACGTTAAGAATCGCAATCCTAACCCCACTGTTTCGCCCATTAAAACTGTTGACTTACGATCAGTATATTATGTATGATGCATGCAGATGGAACGCTTGAATACAGCTTGTGGCAACAGTGGGTCTGATCATTTTAAATCTTAAGTGGGGAGGCATAAAAGTCATCTTGACCGAAGGAGTAGTGCGGAAGGTCTACAGATTGATCAAAATGGAGAGTATCTGAACGCATGAATGTTAGGGTTGAAAGTGATACTTCATAGTTGCATATTGTATGAAATCTTTTCCTGTCTACAATTTTTTTTGTGGATGGATGAAGTGAGATGACAACTACTTAAAAAATTTTCTGATATAGCATTTATGAAAACAGTAACCTAGTACATGTAACATTCTTGTTGTCATAGGAACCACTCCCCTCCCTCCCCAAAAAGAAACAAGTACAAAACCCTGACCTCTGTCTCTGACTGCACTCTTTTTGCACTTACCTTGTTGGTCTTTGTACCATCACGCCGACGCTTGTAACTACCTTTTTCATAGACGTGCAACTTAGAAAAATCAACAAAAAAAAATTTGACTCCCGACAAACAATAAACCTGCCATCAAATATGAAATATCACATAACATATTTTAAAATACAACAGATGACTTCAATTGTATTCCTGTTTAAACAATGTACAACAACATAGGCAGAAATTGATTACGGATGTGTTAACCGATTCCAATTTGTTTAAATCTGTTCTGTAGACTGACTGTTTTTTATGCATGAAGCACCTTAACTCCAGGGTTCCTTTATATCAACCTTAGAACAGAGGACACAAAGTATCTTATTAAAATATTCTGGGGACATTGATGCCCATTTTTATTCACAGAGTGTACTCTGTACCTGTACTTTCTTGGTATAAATACACATTAAAGGGGCGCTCATTCTTCGTATTTATTCATTACATGACTTGTCACAAAAATTAATTACGCTTTTCAAGTCCATCTCTTCCCGTTCAACGTTTACTACAACTT
>JAIZAY010002152.1:0-11163 GCA_029531755.1 Holothuria leucospilota | reverse complement strand
TCACGCGACGTCCATAATGAAAAACACTGCACGCACGTACGACGAGCCTTACCCCTCGTGCGTATCCCACCGAAACACAAATTAGTTGGCTGCATTTGTTGTAAGTTGCAATGTGATACGCTCTTGCCTCAATTGATGAGGGGGGGGGGACTCTCTGTTCTGTGAAGTCATATCCATAAGGCCTTTTAAAGGCAATAGGTAGTCCCCCCCCCCCCCCAAAAAAAAAAAAAAAAAAAAAAGATCTTTAAAAATTCAGCCAACTCTTACAAAAGTCCTCTTATTTGACTTAGAAAATACCTTTGAGTCGTTTTTGAACATCATAACTATTACAAAAAAAAAAGATGAAGCAAGGAGCCTACTCTCCATGATTTAAAAAATTCAGTAACAAAAAGTATTGTCACGTAATCAAAAAAGGCCATTCATAAATTAGGATGAAGGTGTATACTTATTCTGATTGGGGTGACTACATTTTCCCTTAAAATTAAGAAATTTCATTTTTTGTCTATGATTAAAATACTATATGTCGTACTCGGCATACGCCTTTCGCAGTGTCAATATGCTAAGATTAAATCAGTGGGGGCAAGAATTTAACGCCCAGTCATAGACGTTAAAAGATTCCGCGCCACAGAAACAGACGATGAAATGATAGCGAACTTGCAAAAATGCATGCGCGAGGTACGACACGCCGAACGGCATGTCACTGCAAAATAAAGCAGTGGCTGTTTACAGTGCTGAACTAAAGAATCAAATGCGAAGCAAATGTGCCAGGGCGCACCCCGCACAGTTCAAGAAGTATCTAATAACCAAATTCATGTTTCATGTAATGCTTATAACAGGGAGCTATTTAGGTCCCCCCCCCCCACCTCGCCCCACCCAATGGCAGATCGTTAGCGTCATAATGTTGCATTTTTTGTATGTTATTGTTTGATGACGTCACAAGAACTTTAAAAGTAGAGTACTGTAACAGAAACTTACCATCGTAAGCTAAAGTCGAGTTTGATTCCAAACTGACCGAATTCGGAGAACTTTTATCCAATTTCCCGCAGATAATATTTGATAGGGCTTACATACGGACCTTATGCATATGACGTCACAGAACAGAAAGTGTGCCCCCGAATGGAGGTAAGCGCGTATCATTACAACTTACATCAACAAATACAGACAGCTGATAGTGTACCGGTCGGATATAAGTGCGTAGTTTTCTTCGCGCACGTGAGAAGCCTACTCGTGCGTGCCATGTGCTTTATTGTTTTGCCGCCAAAATGACGACGCGTGACGTCAATGTACTTGTCTGATTTCATATAGCTTGAAATATAGCTGATTCAGTGACGTCAAACTCGAAAATGGTGGAAATTACAGTCATTCATGGATAAATCGTGTAAAAATGCCTCAGATTACACCACAGATCAGTCTGGCTTCCAAATTTATCCAGGGACTTTGAAGTGTACCTTAACTTTAAAATTTTAAAAATATATATTACAAAGCTTGAAACATAAACTCACATAGTCTAACTCCCATCTTCACAAGATATTCCTGAGCTGAGATATAAAATATTGAAGGTCATTCACTCAATTTTAAATGGTAGCTGGTGCAATAATTTGTGATGTCATTCTTGTACTTATTCAAATTACTGTCTTTGCCTTTCTCTCTTTTTTTCGAAAGCCACTGCACCTTGTGCCAAAATGTGATCTCTGTCTTACTGTGATGGGCAACTTAACTATTCAAGCCCTCTCCACATATGCTATGCAACAAAACTGTCAAGTTCTCAAGGTAATTTCAAAAGGAAACAAACGTAGGTAATGTGAGTTGTCCAAGAACTACATCACAAGTGCATCAGAAGTACATCACAAATTATTTCGCAATTGACTGTTTCAAATTAAGTGAATAAAGTTCGACATCTTTTATCTCAGCAACGGAGTAAGCTTTGAAAATGGGGGTTGAATGAATGAGATTCATTTTCTAACCAAATATATTTCTTGTCATTCTAGACTTAAGGTATGCACTCTAAGTGAGCCCTAGATCCCTCACTTTTAAGGGTTTGCTATTTGCGCATGTAATAATCTTGATCAAGGTCATATATACCCCCTACACACACACACACACCCACACACACACACACACACCACGGGGGCACCCAAACGCACACTCGATACCTTACGGGGTACTGGCACAGGACCCCGCAGGGAATGCAAGGGAATTTCCCAGCAGCGAAGCTGCCGGCGAAGGAGCCTAGTAGGAGGACGTGCTCGAGGGCGGGCTGAAGACGTGCCGCCCGCTGTGCCGGTACCCGCTAGGGCCACGTTGGTGAGTGCACACACACACTTTATTTGAGCCTGCTTTTGACGCTCTTCAGACCATAAACCAATATTTTTCCCGCAAATGTCACTGACAGCACGCTAAACTCTTCATAGCCTATAGTAGTATTGCACTACCCGCTTGCAAAAACGAGCAAAAAGAGAGCAGGTATAATAAACTGAGTGCACTTACCATCATCATTTAAAATGTTATGCCTTTTAAACATGTTAAATAAATGTACTGTTAAAGATAAACAAGGTAGTATAATGACCTTGCCCATGCATGATACCGTGTCCTACTTTGCTCGTTAGTCCTCTATGTACCTTCCATGCAGCAAGCGCAAATCCAGAAATTCCGAGAGGCTCACTATATATATGGGTAATCTCAACTGCACCGAAAGTGCACCACGAGCGCGATGCGCGAGCTTGCACGCGTGGAGTTCAGGGTTTTGCGTTAGGGCCCATGGCGGGTTCAGGGGCGGGGTCCCGATGGGGTCCAGAGGGCGAAGCCCTGGAAGCCTTTGATAATTCACATAGGGGGAAAATCGGCATCCGATACTTTGTTAAGTAGATGTATCAACATTCACCATCTACCGATGATAGGTGCTCGCGAAGTGCGTCGTAAAAATGCTTTGAAAAAATGCATAATGAAAAATACATCTAATTCAAATCTTTCACATCATGCTAAAATCTTGACGAATGTTACCAAAGACTACTCATGATGTTAGACTGTTCTATGATCACCTCTTGTCGCGCCGTCCCAAAAATGTGGCTGCCGATGAGAATGCGAGTTTGCTGCCCGGTAATTCGTTAAATATTCCAAATTTCATAAAATATGTCCTCCCAAAAGTAGGGGAGGGCCGAAATAATTGTTTCGCATTCTTACAATGTCGTGTTCCTCTGCCATCACGTCTATGCTCACGAACACTTGGCTTAATTGTAGAACCCTCACCGATGAATAATGCGACTACATTTGAGACCGTATTGACTAGAAGTACAGCAATGAGGCTAAACGCCCGCGAAGAGCGGGAAAATTTGATAGCTTGTGAAGAATTTGCAAAAATTTTAATAGTTTGCAAACGGTTTACGATAGAAATGACTGAAACAAATCCATCACTCAGTCGAAAACACACCTCACCCGGCCCCTGCAGATATCTATTTAGCTTAAACGCCTTCTGGTTCATTTACAAACAAAGAATTGGAAATTTGCAGAAGTTGATTGGGGGCAGCCTCCTCCGTGTCCCTCCCCCCCCCCCTAAACGGCTTCACTGCTCGCCATAGCACGCCCCCCGCTTGCCAGCCTGGCGTCTTTCATCATTTCAGAAGGCCGCCCTGTATAGCGACAATTTGGCATCCCAATCCCCTACAAGTCAAAAATTTTAAACCTTTTTAGACAAATTTGTTACTACAATTTAATGCAAAAGCCATGTCCCCACCACATCTTTGCTCAGGTGTTCACCTGTTTTCGCACCATGTAGCCCTCCTCTCGTCTTCACTTATTTTATTGGATTTAAAAAGAGATGATTTCAATTGGAAGTTGCACCCAACCCCTACAGTATATATTTGGAAAACGTTTGTAGACAAGTTGCCTTTCGTTGAAAAAGAAAGGCAAAACTTTCTTTTTCAAAAAGGAAAGTTTTCTTTTTTTTCTTTCTGTCCCCCTTCTTTCCCCCTTTCATCTCTTTTTCGCTGTGACGGGGATGGGGAGGCCCCTCCCCTTAATCCACGCCTTCCAGCCTTCCAGCTGCCATATGGGCATAAGCGTATAGGAGGCGGGGGGCTGGGGGCTGCAATTCGGGCAATATGCTGAGAACTTTTCGGGCACCTACTGAAAGAAAAATAATGCAGTGATGTAGATAAAGGTAATAAATAGTTTAAAAAACTTCCCTTGGCAATTATTCAAGTAGGTCTGATTTGAATAGCACCAGCACCTGTATATTCGGTATTACTTCACCAGTGTCTTTTTTTAATGATTAAACTTATATTATGATTATCAGTGGTGTATTTGAGGGGCCTTTGGGCCATGCCCCACCTCACTGATGCCGATTTTTTTCTACCTAAAATACGTAAATGTTTTACAACAAATTTTACTTCAAAGGTAGCATATGTGGCACCAGATTGCATGTAAGGACACCCAATGTTTCAAAAATTTCCAAAGGGGAGGGGGTTTCCCCCTCCCCTTAAACTCCTCCCCCAGGCCGACGATTACACAACATAATACCTGCCCCTCACCCCTGTGAGAGAAATCCTGGCTACGCCACTGATTTTCATTATTATTGTAACGACTTCCGCCAAAATTAAAACCAATATGGAATGTACTAACATGGTAAATAAGGCTATTGTATGTAGGTGAAGTGCCGTGTGATAACCGATGCATGCCTATAAATGTACATTAACATGCCGAAAGCGCGTGGGACGCGCGATTTTTGGTTATATTTTTCGGTCCAGTCGTTACAGCCCCCCCCCCCCATCAACTTAAGCCCCTACGCCTTTCCATATGGGCCCTGAAAAAAGATACGTTTATCTAATTCATCATATAGGCTGTTACCAGTGACGGAGCTAGGGGATTCGGTAGGGGGGGGGGGCGAAAATGGCCTGTAGGGGTGCTTTGTAGTAGGTAGATACCCCTATGCTAAGGCATGGCTTTTCAACCTTTTCTTTTAGATTTCCCGACCTGGTGGAAAACTGCTTTGCCATTCCTCCTCCCAAAGTATTTCTATTTAATTATACATGTTTCCATTTTCAATCCCTTCCTTTCACATACTAGTATAAAGGTGATCATTATAATTCACTCAATAATCATATTTTTGTCAGGTCCAGATTGAAGATTTTATGTAAAAGGAGACTTACTTTTGCGAGGATAAAGATTAAATCTACTAGAGCCGAAGGCAAGAAACCTTAAAGGGGGGAACAGAATTTGGGTAACTAATCACTGTTAGATCTACATTTTTGGCATCTGGAATTCAAGATAAGAACACAAAAACCATAAGATTTCATTAAATCGTTTATGACTATGTATAGCCTATCATTGTGTGACCGATTTGTAATAGCTGATAATAATGTACATTGTTAGACATGCATGGGCAAGACGGAAGGTCTGCCCGGCGCTCTAGAGTATCTTTTTCATTGAAAATGAAAGTAAACTTTATTAGATGTGATTTCCTGGTATTTGAAAATCAAGAAAGTACAGAAAGAAGCATTTTTATGGCATTATCATACAGTGTCAGACCACTCTGCATTTAAGCGAGCCTGTTATCATGCCGGGGGCCAGTCAAGTCGCCCCCTAGCAAAGTCGCCCCCTAGAAAAGTCGCCCCCTACAAAGTCGCCCCCTCGGCCAACAAAGTCGCCCCTTAACAAGTCGCCCCTGACAAACTCGCCCCCGACAAAGTCGCCCCTCGACCAACTCGCCCCCGACAAAGTCGCCCCCTCAATTCAATAAAGTCGCCCCTCATTAAAAATAAACCGAAAAAAGGTATAAATTACCAACATTCTTCACTGATAGTGTCTCCCTTATCAAATCAGAACTGCAAATTGTAACTTTTATATAACATGTTCTGAGTTTGTTACATATGTCCAATCTTATAGGCAATTACTCAAAGCTGTGTCATCAAAAAGGAATATAACTAGTCTAGTAATTGACATTTTCAACACATTTTTGGACCTTGTGATTTATAACTTGGACCACTCTAAGTACGACTTTCTGGTGCTTTGAATGCACTCAAATCCAGAAGCTTCAGGGAGCTTTGCCCCAGACCTCACCAAGGGCCCTAAGGCGGGCCCCTGGACCCCACCTGATGGACGCTTCGGGCTACGCGTGCACACAACTCACCTTCCAACCATGCAGTGTCCCGTATTTTACTTTTCAAAATCTGGTCACCCTGGTGTGGTGGCAATTGTCCATTGTCACGCTGCGACTTTTCGTTCTTTGTGCAGGCCTATTATAAGATGTTTTTGTTGTCATTTTCGCGTATAATCTAACGTTAGCCCTAGGAGTGAGACGAAAAGCTACTTCCAAAAATACTCTCTTGTGCTTAGCCTTGTACAATCTCAAATGAAGTAGTACTCTAAACGTACGGGGGGCGACTTTGTCGGGGGCGACTTTGTCGGGGGCGAGTTTGTCGGGGGCGAGTTTGTCGGGAGGCGAGTTTGTCAGGGGGCGACTTTGTAAGGGGCGACTTTGTTAAGGGGCGACTTTGTTGGCCGAGGGGGTGACTTTGTCAGGGGCGACTTTGTAGGGGGCGACTTTGTGAGGGGCGACTTTGCTAGGGGGCGACTTGACCAACAACCATCATGCCTATATACCATAGTAAATGGTCACTTGAATGAAAGCAACAAGGAAGCTGCTCATTAGATATGAGTTAAGTACTCTAAAGCCATTCTCACTAGGACAACACTTTTATTATATTTTAACCAGAAGGCTCTTTTCAAATGTTTTGAGAAACACTTTGTGGGAGCCATTTGGGAATCTGCATTAGAGTGTTTTTATTGTTGATGTTAATATTTAAGTCTGTAACAGACTCGTTGATTAAATTGAAAGAAGGAAAAGTACTTAGAAGTAGCTCGTTCAAACAATGAAAAGTAATTGTTACTAGATTCAAAGTAATTAAGTCATGTAATTTAAGTCAATTCAAGGAAGCAAAGAGTAAACAGTTTATCAAGCTTAGATTTAGTAGTACCGGACCGGCCAGATAGTACAACAATACGGAAAATGAGGTAGAACTAGAATTACACTTCCTCAAGACCCTTTGGGGCAGAATAAATTTTAATTAGAATACCAACACCTCTCAATTAAGGCCTATACACTCTAAAAAAAAGTTGGTTAAAAAGGGTTGGGTAAAATTCAAAGTGCCCAACCTGGGCAGTTTGGTAACCAACAAAGTGGTAAAACAGATTAACCAAGTGGGTTGGTTAACCTTCAGGTTGGGTAAAGTCCATCTCTCTTGCAATATTACCCAGGTTGGTTAAAGTGAACTGATTTGCGCGCCATACGTACGTACACAATTAATGAAAAGGTACTATACTGTACTGCAGTATACGGACGGTACGTACGTACCTACGTACACTTGTACAATGTTGGGCAAAAGAACCGAAAAACCTATTGACCAACTATTGGTGAAATGGTTTAAGTGAATTTCTTTACCCAACACTGGTTAAACATACCGCCAATTAATTCTTTTAATAACACCTATTTCTAAATTTTTACATTCACAATTAACATTTTGCAAAACGTTTACTTACACTATGGGAATTTTGCTACAACAATTTGAGAAAAGTGCATGTTTAAAATGCTGTGAAATGTTTATATACCTATCCTTTGAATGGAGCATTCCGAATTTTTCAAAGCAAATTTGTGTTTATCCTTTATTGCAGGTCTAATTGATATAAATTGAAGCTGGTAATGGTGAATTCTTACAGAAAATTATGTTTCTCAGTTGTACAATACAACATAAACCGGAAAGCCAAAAGGCTTAGTGATTCCTTGCCATATGGGTATATTGTAACAAACATGAATCACCCACATGACAAGCTTGAAATCCCTCACAGTTATCCTACTTGAGATATCATGTTAATAATGTCAAAAGCTTTGGAAATCTTGTAACCCAAAATGACCTACATGCTAAATACGAACAATCCACAGGCCAAGTATGTGATCCGTCATAGTAATCCTCCTTAAAATATCATGTTAATTAAGGTTTTGACCTTTTATGACCTCAAGTGACCATTGACCTGCACAAAATAATTGTAGGGATCATCTACTCAATATGAAAAATTTACATGTCAAGTTTGAGATCCCTCACAGTTATCCTTCTTGAGATATCGTGTTTACAAGGTTTTTACCTTTTGACTTCTGGTGCCCCCAAATGACCTGTGACCTCCACAAAAACAATGGGGATCATCTACTCAATATGGGCAATGTACATGGTAAGTATGACATCCCTCGCATTTATCCTTCTGGAGATATCGTGTTTACAAGCAATTTCCAGGGTATTTAATATTTGACCTCTTGTGACCCCAAATGACCTTCGACCTCCACCAAAAAGAATAGGGATCATCTACTTAATATGAGCAATCTACCTGCCAAGTATTAGATCCCTCGGAGTGACCCTTCTTGAGATATCGTGTTTACAAGGTTTAGACCTTTTGACCTCCTGTCACCCCAAATGACCTTTGACCTCCACCAAAACAATAGGGATCATTGACTTAATATGGGCAATCTACATGCCAAGTATGAGATCCTTCGGAGTTACTCTTCTTGAGATATCGTGTTTACAAGCAAAAGTGTCACATACACACACACATACACACACACACACACATACACGACATCACCATCGCATAGATTCCTTCGGCCTTCGGCAAAGGGATCAAAAAGGAGAAATTAAATATGTGGTGAAGAAAATTGTATTATTAATCGTTAATAATAACAAACAAGTCTCACTGAATATATATAATAGCCAGACCATAACATTCAGTTATATATGAATTCCTATTAAAATCCTGCTACTTTTAAAAGTGGGTAGCATTAGCAATGCCTTTAGCTTTTAAAACTTGTAGAAGGTAACTTCTCTGAGATGTTTTAACCCCGTTGGGTGACTTTTTTTACCCAACCGTTGGTTCCGTATGCCTCCTAACCGGAAATGGGTAATAAATTACCCAACTTGGTTGGTTAAATGTTTTACCTAAAAGTTGGGCAAAATTTTTGCCCAATTGGCTGGGCAAAAATTTTTGCCCAATTGGTTGGGCAAAATGTTTGCTTAATTAGTTGGGCAAATAGTTGGGCAATTTTTTGCCCAAATAATGAGTAAAACCCTTAACCAACTAAGTTGGGCAATATTTTACCCAATTCCGGTTAGGAGGCATATATACGGAACCAACGGCTGGGTAAATATTTGCCCAGGTTGGGCAACAATTTTTTAGAGTGTACATAATTTCAATATGTTATCAGCGCACGAGAGTGTGTCATCAAAGTATAGGCCTATGTATGTGGTGTAATTTACTATCAGAAGGGGAACGTTAAACATAGCTATGTTGAAGATATAACCTCTTCTATTTGTGGTAAGCAACATGAAATTAGTTTTGTTTACCTTCATTGCTAATTTGTTTCACACAAGCCATTTATAAAATTTATACAATTCATCGTTAACAGTTTTCTACAAGTAAGTTGTTGTTACCGTCTGTGAAAAATACATTGGCGTGGTAAGTTTATAACTAAATCAGCACCGTCGCAAAGTGAAGTAAACTAATACGGGTGCTCACAATGATAAGTGAATAATTACTAACGGCAGCAGTAATAGAATTGCACTGCAATGTAATTAAATAAATAATAACGGCAGCTATAAGTATATGCAGCTGGTACTGCATGCAAATAAATATAAATATATTAAAGGCAATGAAATATGCTACCAGCAAAGTTGCCCAATATAATCAAATGGCTGTGAATCGCTATTAAAATATGATAAAGACTGGTGGGCCTCAGTGTAAGTGTTACCTTGAAACAGCTAAAAAGGTGCGGTGCCCTATTTAGTTGGCTGCAACTACTAATTAGGCAGTCAACACGCGATACTAAGTTATGGCCGTGTACCTTACTAACTGATAGTAGATAGCTATATATCGGTGTTTGACTACGTAAGGGCGGTTAGAGTATACATATAGGCACATAGAAATAATAGGGAAACTTATAATAAATATTAGCTAAGTACACTGTAGAGCGACTATGACAAGTAGGTCCTGGCTATGCGTGATCCAATGAGGTAAGCTTGCATCTTACTGATAAACTGGACCTACTGCTAACTAGCATAGTAGCATCGTAGGCTGCACTCCAGTCTCCCGTAACCAGACAGCTTGGTACTGAAGGGGCTAAAAAGCTCACAGGAAGGGGGGGGGGCGAAATATTTTTCGGAGGGGAAGGGCGAGACATGTTGGAGGGCAATGGTTATTTCGATCTTCTAGGGAGATAAATATTTTCCAGGGGGCTTATTGAGAGTAGAGGTCATTGAGTGGAATGCAGAGTGCACGACAAATGAGATCAGTATACTGTCATCATGGTCCGAAAAATGTTTTGAGTAAGTTTAACTGTATAAAGCTTCAAATCATAGTCACCATGTTACATATTCGACTTAAAGAGATATGACTGCTGCATAAAAAGCGTTTGATGCCAAGCGTCTGACCTGGTTAGTGTCTATCTAATTTTGACCAGAATGGCCGTTCCCGTTTCACAGAACAGCGTGATAATTTCCCTCGAAGCACGCCCAAATTTTGCATAGAGATCATGTGTAGTATCTGTTCTTTTCAGCCAGTCTAGAACGGGACCACGCATGGCAGACCCGTAATGTAGAGGTCTGAAAGTCGAGAGGTTGATCACGTTAAGTCTTGTTGTCCCGGGAACGTGCCTTCTTTGAGGAGCAGAACTCCTTCAGGTATAACGTTTGATTTCGCCCTTCGGCTCTTCGCCAGTAATAGAAATCATGACCATGGTAAACCTGGATGCCGGTAATTACTGCGACACTTCCAATTTACTAGCAAAATATGTCTGCCATTAGGGCAAGTCTGAATGTAGCAGGCGTGAAGCTACGGTGAGGGGGGGGGGGGTGCTTGGGGTCCGGGCCCCCAGATGTTCGTTAGGCCCCCCAAATTGTTTGTGTCCCTAATAAAATGTGTAATTAAGGACGGCGATCAATGCCGTGACCCCCCCATTTGATACCTAGGCCCCCTAAAATTTCATCCTAGCTACCCCCTGGAATATAGGGATTTCCCTGAAGGTATAGAGAAAAGGAAAAGAAATATTTTCTCCCATCGACACAATTCTGCCAAGTGTTTCAGTAATCACACCTGTACCGATGAACAATAATTGTAAAACCTTAACTGCTT
>JAIZAY010002149.1:0-11175 GCA_029531755.1 Holothuria leucospilota | reverse complement strand
GCAGTGACAAATTTGGGCAATTTCTTGCACTGCATAGGGGGAATACGGGTTGCATTTTCCAAATTTTCTTACAAATTGACTACCCCTACTAGAAAACTGGAACCCTAGTTTCATATAGGCTATGCGTAAATGCGGGTTTCTGCATTTCAAACAGATGCCAAATTTTTAATGCTGGGTGTGAAGGTTGCCAATGTTTTACATTACCTTAGCCCCAACCATGGTGGGTCTAAGTTGGGGCTAAGGTCAGCTTTGGTGTTACAATGACTCACCTCTTAAGAAACACATCTATGAAAACGTCATGGACTTTCCCTTGCGAATACACATTTCATGTTATTAAAGTTTTCGTTTTCTTGCATACCAAATATGAGAGATAATCGCAGCATTGTCTTCCGCGAACTGTACCTGTATTTGTTGGCAGGCATAACAATTTTTTTTTATAAAAAACCAGACCTGTTTTGTGTAAGCACCTCATGCATATGACGTCACAGAACAGAAAGTGCGCCCCCTTTGGAGGCAAGCACGTATCATTGCAACTTACACCAACAAAGGCAGACAACAAAGGCAGACCTGATTTGTGTACCGGTCAGATACGCACGTGAGTCTACTGGGCGCGCGTGCGAAGTCCACGTCGTGCCTGCAGTGCTCTTCATCATTGACCGCCTGCGTGGCCTAGTGGTTAGAGCATCCGTCTTGCAGTCGGGAGGTCGGGAGTTCGACTCCCGGCCGGGTCATAACCAAAGACTTTAAAAATGGAACCTACTGCCATTGTGCTTGGTGCTCGCACACATGGAGTAGGGAAACAGCCGTGAGCCACACTGGAAGAAAAGGCCGTGGCCGCTCGACTTGAAACCATAGTTGGGGGGGGGGGGAAACTGGGCCGTAAAACTCCATCTAACTAACTCATCATTTACCCTCCAACATGACGTCCTATTCATAAGGTGAATAGGGCACTACGCGCCCGTGCGAAGTTTACGACGTGCGTGTAGTTTTATTGTTTCCCTTCCAAAATGACGTCGCGTGACCTCACTGCATAAAGTCTATTTAAGGAATAAATCGCATTTGCCGGACTATTATTGGTGAATAAACCGTCGAGACTCCAAATTTGGTAAAATAACGGACGAGGCGAAGCCGAGTCCGTTATTTTGCAAATTTGGAGTCGATACGGTTTATGAGACAATAATAGTCCGACAAATGTGGTTTATTCCTATTCTACCACCAAAAATTTGTGAAAAACTTCATTTTTATCAGTGTTTACGTTTACTGACCGTATGTTGTGGAATAACAGGTCAGTGTTTAACCAATCAGAATGCAGGATTCTCATTAACGGATCGCTAGAGGTGGTAGAATATGCGATATTCATGTTTCTTAAAGAACAACCGGTGAACAGTGTGAATAAGACAAATTAATTGTTTCGTTGTTGATTACATGTATCGTGGATCTCAGTAAAATTAGCGTGAGGGTCCAGGCTGTGAAATTCGACGAAGATGACGAATGGAACAGGCCCGTAGACAGCTTTTACCTGGGGGGGGGGGGGGTCGCCATGAGCATGCGCGGCAGGACTATCTAAGCGGAGCGTCACCATCGGTTGGGGCGGAGCGTACAAGAAAATTTTTGGCTTAACAAACCCTCAGATGGCCGAAAACGGCACTTCCCGAGTGCGATAAACTCGTCATTTGGGGGATCAGGCTATGTGCAGAAGTGCACGCGTTCACAGAGTGACCATCAATAGAAGCTGGACCAGTGGTTCCCAACTTTTTTCAGCTTACGTCCCCTTCACCGAATGGGGTTGGGCAAACGCCCCCACCCCGTCTATAGCATAGTATTGTTACAAATGAAACGACAATTAAAAACACATGTCGAAATAAGGGTTAGATGTACACAACTATCGCTTTTTACGTGTGGGTCCGACCCAGGGTAGCAAAACAGCGGTGCGAGACCTAAAAAAAAGTGACTGCGTTTTGAGATGGCGAATCCTTAACACGCGAGTTATGAAAGCGTAAAGGCTTGATCGGGATCAGGGCGGAGGATTTTTTAAATTTAACAGTTACCAGGGGCCCACCGGGGTGTGGATCGTCCCTCATGGTCCCTAATGGTGACTGGGGCCATGGGTAACGTCCCAATTGGGTACCCCGGAAGCTCCGGAGTATTTACGATATTGTCGACACAGAATGAGGCACTGTCAGTCAAATTTTGACAATCTTTCGATTGCCTAATAACCTTATAAGCGCACTAAAGAGATTTCACAAATCAACTTTAGACCAGCTTGTATTTCGCAAGTTACTGTAGGAAGTTGATGCTGCACGAGGCTTGTCCTGTGGGTGGGAGGAAGAGGAAGGATGGTAAGGGTCGCGTGAGGCTTTGAAAGATTTATGCCGCTCAGGCGGCCCTACAGATAGAAGTGAGAAAACCGAAATTGGTGCACCGACAGATCGCATTTTTGAAAAGTTTTAAACGTTTTACTTCATATTAGGCCTACATTGCAAAAACTGTCTATTATACTATATCATGTTTACGGGCAGCAAGGAAAGAAATACATTCCACGTAAAAGTGACGGGGACAATTTTCAGCCATGGTCCCTTCGGTCACCACTTTTACTGTCACTGATGGGAATACGAGGGTCCTCGCCAGGAAAAAAATTAAATAAAACACTATAGTGTTAGATGCGATTTCGTGGCATCTGGCAATAAAGATAACTCACAAACTTTGTAGTGCATCTGAGGAGGGTTTGTTAGACAACGACTTGATGACTTCATTTATCTCCTTTTTATGAGAACCAGTTTGAGAGCTCAGCTAGAGGAAACCTTTTGGAATCTTGTGTAAGGGGCCCGGTTAAAATTGAATAGCTCATTTTCTCAAAACGCTCCCCTGACGCCCCTTAGCGCTCATTGCCCCCTGAGTTGCTAAAACGACCCAATGAGACGAAAAAGCCCCTGTAAGGAACCACTGAGCTAGACAATGGTACCGCAAAACATATAGTATGTGCGCGCTATATCCGGCCGGATTTGCTAATGTATAGTGTGTCAAACACTAGCCTGCGGAGCAGACTCTGTAGCAGCCTTCCAGAAGATGGCGCTCTCTCAGAAATCATATGTATTGTATTAAACTTCGTCGGTATACTGTACATGAACATTTAGGGTAAGTAAATAAGTATAATGTACTTGAAGCTGATGAAACTCCACAACAGCCTGCTTACAGCAGGCTAGTCAAACACATGCTGTTAACATGGCCGCGTAAATAACACAGACGCAACGTGGGTCCATGGGAGAGTACAAGAAGACTTTAAGAATGCAATATCTGTAGTGCTTTAGATTTTGCTACATTTACTGTTTACCGTTTACCACGTAAGATGTATGGACATCGTGTGGTACTTGGGATAATGGGGTGAATCTGGAGTATTAATATACTAGTCTTGGGCATTACAATGAAGACTTGTTTTACTCCCAATCATGGCAGTACAATGCACAATAAACATGCACCGTACCA
Organism: Holothuria leucospilota; assembly: GCA_029531755.1. Classification (NCBI taxonomy): domain Eukaryota; kingdom Metazoa; phylum Echinodermata; class Holothuroidea; order Aspidochirotida; family Holothuriidae; genus Holothuria; species Holothuria leucospilota. The sequence goes on along the minus strand of JAIZAY010002149.1, from coordinate 7,692 downwards.
CTAAAGTCACCGCAGCAGGGTTTGACAGGGGCGTAGATTTTTTTCAACTTTTGGGGAATGGGTAAATTATCGCAAATCTAGAAAATGTGCACGCGAAGAGTGCACGGCGAGCGCGAAGCACGAAGCCCATGACGGGTGGGGTCCAGCGGCAAATCCCCGGTGCGTCGGGAGGGCGAAGCCCCAGGAAGCTCCTGGGTTTTAATGTCTCAGACGTGCCAGGAAGACTATTTTAAGGGGTTAATTTCAGAGGTTATGTTCTCGGGTACCGGCATATTTATACATTTAGGAACTGCTATTTTGAGCAGAAAACTCGTTGATAGGCTGCACTGGATTGAAATTGTACAAGAGCAACAATGTCCTGTTAAGCTTAAAAAGGCAAGGATCAACATATAGGGTCATCCCAGACAACTGGATTTTGAATTCGGAGGTTATTAAAAGACCTTCAAGTTGGCTTGGGATCTGTGGCGCTGTCAAGTGTTGTGTGATTGGCGGGCATCATAGATGATGTTGTAGGCCTAATAATACCTCAACTCCCCAAGTCTGCGTAAATTGCACCTTTATTTTTGATGCGTCCCTGCATTTGTATAAAGCAGTTTGATCTTTCGTTTGTTATTACAGTCGACATAAAGGTGTCGTCCTGGGGAAGGGCCCCCTCCCCTGGTCCTCCTCCCCTGGTCCCCCTCCCCTGGTCCCCCTCCCCTGGTCCCCCTCCCCTGGTCCCCCTCCCCTGTTAGGAATTTTTGTTAATTTAGGGTCTTTTAGATGCAAATTGGTGCTATATTTGGGATGAGTTTTTACACTGATCATATATGCCTGGAAAATGCCCATAATTTAGTGAATGCTAATTTTTGGTAAGGTAAAAGAGGAGAATATGTTGTCTATTAAAGAAAAAGATAAGTTGTCCACAAACCTCCTGAAGCCTCCTCCCTTTTGTCTATTTTACTGCCTTCTATTTGGGAAAGGTTTTTACACAAAAATACGTGACAAAACCTGAATTCAGGCTCTGCATCGAGACACATTCAATTACCCAACAAACATACATGGCAATGCTACAAGCCAGTCTTTTACCTGTTAATTCGTAAACTTTCAACTTTTTGCTGCGGTGCTTCTCCGAAAGTTGCTATCGGAAGATATTGATAATAAGAATAACATTGACGTAAGGTTTAAGTCGTGCGGAGGGCGCGAAAATTTTGATAGTTTGCGAAGGATTTGCTAAAATTCTGATAGTATGAGAAATATTTGCGATAGAAAATTGAAGCAGAGATTGAAGAATTTCTTACGAAAATGAAGAATAAATGTACTTTCCAGCATACGCATATCTGTAGACTGTAACATTGGAGGGATGATTACATGGGCCATCCCCCTAGTCAAAAGTTGGAGGATATATCCCCACCCCCGGGATCTACGGCCATGTTTGACACAGTAATTCTACATGACCCACGCTGTTATACAAAAGCAAAAACGAAACTGCTACCTACAATGGGCTGATGGGTGCGCGCGAGGCGCGCCGACGAAAACTACATTTTAAAGACATTTGAGTCGACATGTTTTACTTCATTTAAAATTGCAAAAGTTTTCCTTCGTATTAAAATTACGTTCTAACTTCTCTCGTTTTCCGTACTTTTCTTTCCTTCTCTTTCCGTTTTAATAAATAAAACTTGCTCCCTCTATTTCTCATGACCTTTTTTGGCGGCACTGATTCCTCGAAGGCTAACCCATGGCCATATCACTGAAAGAGAGAAACCCTTAAATGAAAGCATCAAGATCACAGGGCATGTAATTTGAGGGGGTTCAGAACCTTTCCCTTGAAACGTGTTCAAGAAATTAAACGATAACGTGATTTCCCTGATTTGCAAGGGCTCTGCGAATCATGACAAGGACAGTCAAATGATCAGAATTTTGATTGCCACTAAATACAAAAATTAAAATCTGCTGGAGAAGGGATATGTGCATCGCCGAATGAGTTCCCTACCAGCTCCTGACTAAGGCACCACCAGCGAGTGCAGTAGTAACTACAACACGTAATTCGAGATAATAACTCACTATGAGATTTTGATCTTCCCTAACTCTCTTGTGTTCTTGGTTCTCTAGTCGAAGACTTATTTCAACGTGAGATTAATTCGGGGCCTCACCAAGAGGGCTCGAGGACCGCATGCTGCCCTAAGGGCTGCGTTTGAGAATTAAAGTGCTAGAACGTGCTACCAACAGCCCGATTTCGAATCGTTTAACTTTCGCTAAGAATGACTAAAGCAGCTCCCCAGACAAAAATATTCTGGGGTGGGACTATGCTTCCGCCCCCTCAATCCAAAGACGAAACCCCTGTGGGGTGGGGGTTGTAGAATATGCCCACGGTATTCCCCGCCTGTCGTAAGAGGCGACTAAAGGGGAGGACTTGCACCGTATTTAAACTTTACTTGACACTATATAACACATTTGTGTTGGTGTGTCGTTAAATTTCATCTATCTAACCCTTATTTGTTTCCACTGTAAGAAATATCAAAAATTTGCAGTCATTTACCTTAAAATTTTTCCAAACTATTGCACCAAATTGCATCTAAGGCCTCTCAAATATTCAAAAGATTTCCAAACGGGAGACACCCTTCCCTTAGACCCCTGCCCCAGGACGGCGATCCGAAACAACGTTCAGTCCCCAGTCTCGAACAGCTTCCTATGCCTGTGCTGTGCATGCTTGACCTGGGACCTATTATTTGCTTTCAGGCTGAGAGGAATGCGGAGTGATCGAATATTGTGATAGTCCAAAATGTAGTAAAGAACACTTTTGTAGTCTTACGTTTAATATGTTTCCCTTCACATACTCAGAGTAGGGCAACGTCAATATATTGACTAGATAGAAATACAGCAAAACGAGGGAAATATTAACGGAGAAGAAAGAACAGGGTCTTAACAGGCCTACTAGTTCATTCCAGATCCAGAACTACTAGTCCACACTGAATGTCGTGAAATGTCGGTGAATAGTTTATTTTTGCGGTGTTTTAGAAGGGACAAGATAGCAACTTCCAGAGAACTAAGTAAATTCTGGTACGAGATATGTTTAAGACAACAATAACTTTTGTTCTCAAAATTGTTTAGGAGCAAAATTTTCTCTCGAGGAGGCGACGCTTGCCGACCACTCCGTATAATACTTCTCAATCCCTATACTTTCTGTATGCCCCCTCCCCCCATCAAAACTGTTACCTATCCTACCTCCTCCTTTTTTTATTATCTGATTGCGAGTAGCCTACTCCTAGCAATGATTTGGAGTAGAGGAACAGACGCGTGGGTCGCGCGGGGGTTGTGTTGTTTTTGGCGGTCAAAACAACGAGAGAGTCCATTAAAAGTGGGATGATTTTGTTCTAAGAGTACTAGGACGTTCGCTGCGTTCTTCTCAAAGAATGACTATTCACTGTGTGTGTGTGGTCTTCGAATCGAATAACCAAAAAGAGACCAAAACGGGCTGAAAAGGGAATCACACAATAATAAATATATCGTGATGTGGAGAAAAAAAAAAAATGAGTATCTCACACACAGTGGAGGGGGGGGGGGTATCACTGCGTGTGTGTGATGCACCGCCAAGTTTAGTTTAATTAAAGTGAATGTGTGAAGGATTGTTGCATGTTGATTGGAGGTTTTGGGGGGATTCTTTTATCCACAGACTTACAGGCGTCAACACACTCTGGAGGGTGTTGAATCGTAATGGGGCAATGTAATTAAAATAAGATAGGCGCGGAAAGAGCACGGGGGTCGGGTAAAAAGAAAGCGCAGGGATGCGAGGAGTGAGGATATAAGAGGAGTGCAAGGTCGCGTCGTGTGCTGGCTACACCGCAAGCTTCGGCTACAGGGGGGGGGAAAGGACACGGGAGGAGCACGAAAGACTGGGAGGGAGGGCGTGAATTAGATGTTTTGCACACACGTGTCTAGATGACGTTCCGTTCGAGCACGATAACTGAACGAACTGGGAACAAATCCCGAAGAGGTCGAGATTGTAACAAACAACGAGACACACGTGTGAAGGTGGAGCGATGGGCTGGGTCGCGACAGTGGGTCACCTAACGAACCCTGTGGTGTGCGTGGGTAGTGACAATGTTAATAGTCCGGGAGGGCGTAGGAGCCCACCAGGCGCTCGCGGTGGCCACGGCGTGGCGGTATTCACAGCGACCAGAATAAATGATAACATTTTCAGAAGGGGAAAAAAGAAAAAGATTATGTTTTGCACATCGGGGTGTTCCCGTGAGAGGGTATAGAAAGGGGGTGAGTGAACAGGTACAAAATTCCCCTGATATTTTTATAACTTTCCCAGGGGATAATTATTTTTTTTTTATCTATTCCCAGTTTGAAATGTCTAACAATCCATCATAAACAAAATGTAACGAACTAAATTTCTTCTTTGGGCCAATCAAGACCCCTACTTTAACTTTGGTTTACGGCATTCTTCCATTATTCCCGACTGTTTACCTGTAGCGGATTGGACGGAGCAACAGGTGCACATACCAAACAAGACCCCATATTTAGTCCCCCCCCCACACACACACACACACACACACATAGAGGGGCTACTAAAATTTTGAGAAATGATGTAATGGTCCATAACATGTAATTTTTAGCAAGTAACGTTGGCGCGATGCGTCTCCTGAGATGTTTTGCCGACTACCATACCAAATCCACAACTAGGCGTCGGGCAGACTTCTAATTATTGCAACACGAATGTTCCCATGATGCCTAGCTATTCGCTTTTTACTTTTAACATAAACTGCTATTGTTTTCTGGACATATCACCCATACGATCAGAACTTTGAAGCGTTGTCCGCCAACAACTATTTCAACAAACTACAAATATTTTTTATTTCTCGCCGAAAGAAATCTATGCAGTCATGATCAGGCGCGGATCCAGGGCTCAAAAAAAGGGAGGCGCACTTTTTTGGGCGAAATCCGGAAGTGCCTGGTGGGGTGTGGGGTCCTCCACATACACTTTTCTGCGATTTAACAGTTATATGCGAATTCCTAGCACCTGGTAACCAGAAAAAGTACACAAAGGAACAAATTTTTCTCCTTTTATTTTTTTTGGGGGGGGGGGGCGGCGCGGGGAGCGCAGGCCCCGATCTGTGCCCCCTGCCTGATGATGGCGTATGTGTGTGTGAGCATATGTGTGTGAGTATAAAAATAGACATCCCGTTTTGGGCGTAGTCAATACCTCGGGTTATCCGGTATCAATTGTTCTTATTGAAGTAGTAGACCCCAACAAAATTCGTGCAGCGGGCTCCCCCAACACGCTTAGTCCATCCCTGCTGTCCACTGATTAGAAAAAAAGATAACTTGTTGAAGGGGTCCTCCAGTGGGAGAGCGGTTTATACCAGCTGCTATGCACCAATGTGTTTCAAAAGTGCATAGGTGCAATTACGCTCGAGGTACATGGATTTTTCTCCGGGTACTCCAGCTTTTATCTCATCAAACTCGGTTGCCCAGACGATGAAGTCGGTTGCGCGCCGGACTGAATCGCCCTGAGGGGATAAGTTAACTAGCCAACTTTGATTTTTGCTTTTACAGCTGCCTCGGACTTCCAGCATGGCTGGAAAACTGTGCTTTGATGAAGTTCAACTTTATCACAAAAAATCTGGCCTTCAATAATACCTTTTTGAGAAAAGTGCTCAAGACAAGCTTTCAGAAATAACAGGATTGTTAAAATTGTGGACAGGAGGATTGTTAAAATTGTTTGTGTCAATTTCATTAAGTGGAATTCTCGCAAATCAAAGTCTTGAACATCCTTAGTCCAAACACTAAACAAGCAGGCCTAAGGAACTTTCTCATACCCAAAACTATTAAGGCTGACACAAGTGGGCCGTGGCCCACACTCAGATCTTCCAGCTTGACCTGTTCACAGTGGTGTTTAATTATGGAAATGTTTCACACACGTTTTAAAGATGAGAAACATATGCGAATAATACATTACGTCAAGATAACAAGTGTATTTGTAGGTAGTTGGCATATATATGCAAAGTTGGTTTCTCATGTAAGGGAAATCCAACAGAGACTTTCAAACCTTGTATAAGCTAATAGCTGTGATGCATATTTGCCACAATTTATGATTACATATATCATTTCCTTTACAAGGCACATTAAAATGTTATGAATTCTACAGAAGTAATTTTTCCGTACATTTTGATTTCACTAAAGTTTTATACCTAAAGTAACAAAAACAGAAAAAAAGTTGCTGCAAAGGTTGACAAAAGAATGTCATTGGTCAAACTTCTGTCTTCACAAGACATTCCTCTGCTAAGATATCAAATGCTGATGTTTACTCACTCAGTTGGAAATGGTTGATTGTGCAATACTTTGTGATGCCACTCTTGTCCTACTCGAATAACATTTTATGTTTTTCACTGTTTTATTAAAGCCACTACACTTTGTTCCAAGATGTGATGACTGTCTTACAGACCTTATGAATATGATGTCACAGAACAGGCCCCCTCCCCCCCTGGCAGAGGCAAGCACTTATCATTGCAACTTACATTAGCAAATGCAGACAACTGATTTGTCAACCGGTCAAACATGTAAGTCTACTACGTATGCTTGAGTAAGATGAGATTTAACGACACACCAACACAAACGTGTTATATAGTGTCAACTAGATAAAAAGGTAAAGGTTAAATACAGTTTCAAATACGGTTCAAGTTCAAGTTTGGTTTCAAATACAGCTCAAATACAATGCAAGTCCTTCCCTTTAGTCGCCTCTTACGACAGGCAGAAAATACCGCAGGCATATTCTACAACCCCCACCCCACAGGCTGTGCTTGAGAAGTCTTCGTCATGCATGCAAGTGTGCTTCTTTGGTTACCCTCCAAAATTATGTATCATGATGTCTCTGCATAAGGTCTATTGATAAAGAATGACTTTGCTATGCAAGGCCTCTCCTCTGAACACACAATGCCAGAGAAGAAAAATTTTTTTCAAAGTCACACAAATACACTTTGTTTCAAAATAAAAAAACTGACAATGTGAGTTATACATGACCATCAACAACTGTTGCATAATCAACTTTTTCAAATTAAGTGAATATTAAACATTTTTTACTTCAGCACTGAAACTAGCAACGAGGATGGGAACTGAAATTAATCTTCTAACCTCTGTCACCCTTTTTTGTAATTTTAGACTTTAGGTACACTTTAGCCAAGTCAGAAAAAAAGATGAGAAGGAACAAAACTTGAGTCCTCCTCAGGGAACATTTGATACAGAACAGCTGATAAACAGCATGTTACTGTGCATCATTTGAATTCCAAATATACAATCCATATATTACATCTTCCAATCAACTTTCTTTAATTATATGGCAGATAGCTTACATCATGACAAAGTGCATTTATTCCTGCCCATATACAACTGTACAAAACTGGTGGTAAGGCTATCAATAAAAAAAACTGACAAGTGCAAAAATATGAAAGCTCTGTTACTTAAAAATATTATTATATACAGGGGAATTAAAAAAAAATTGATTCCCATGATTGAGGTTCATTTGTACACAACAGCCAGGTGCTCAGATATACTGTTCAATTCCTCCCTCAGGTTCAACCATGGCTGGGAAAATTTTTTATCACTTGGAAAGGAAGTTTTAAGGTTCCACAATTTTCTCACATATTTCCAGGTACAAAAGGTCACAATGTCCCTCCAATTGCCGAAATGTTCCTCCCAATATCAAAATGT
>JAIZAY010000444.1:0-46888 GCA_029531755.1 Holothuria leucospilota | reverse complement strand
AAGGTCGAACGCTATGTTGTTTCCGAAATAGTATGGGTAATCTATGACGTCGGCTGCTCCCGGGGTGTCTTTCAGACGCAAATTTTCTTTGCCAGGGCAACTTCTCGAGCTTTCTCTGTCCATTTGGAACACTCGACCTTATGTGATTTCCATGCAAATCCTTGACATGTTTTATCACAAAACCACGCTGCGTAGCAGCCGGAACACTGTCGATAAAGAAAAATTAAAACAGACGTAAGAAACATAGACGAAGAAAGGGGCAAACTCCCCAGTCAAAAATGCGGGGTTAAGGAATGCTTCTGTTCCCCCCCCCCCCCCATTTTTCAAGCGCAGAAACGCCTTACGTTTCCACTCTCTGTGAAATTTATCAAACCATTTTAAAATATCAAATTCGTCTATGAAATCTACTCACAAACTTAAAAAAATTAATTTATCATCAAATTGCATCCAAGGGCCCTCAAATATTGACATAAAAATGAACAGGGGAGGGGTCATCTTCTCCTTAGACCCACTCCAGGACGGCGGACTAAGTGTTTAGACTCCCCATCTGAGGACATCTTCCTACGCCTATGGTGAGCAATTACCCACTATAAGAAGATGGATGTCAATCTTGTAACGATGGACTCAATATTGCCGGGTGCATATGCATATAAGCGCACGAGGCTGATGTTGGGGGATGCTGGGGACTGCAACCCTTTATTCGAATTTTGAAATATTTGAAGGTCCGTAACTGCAACTTGATACCAGTTTTGAAGTACATTTACGGAATAAGTCTGATATTTTAGTGAAAAAGTTTGATACATTTCACAGACAAATAAGGGGTTTTCGTCCTTGAAATTGACCTTCCTACACTGGAGTTAACAGACAATTATCCTACATACGTGACAGAATTCACTGCTTCAACCAAAGAAATCGAATGAAATGTATCTTGGAAACATAAATAATTAACATGAACGAGTGCTTTCATTACAATTACAACCCTGCTAATGTAGAAAGCACTTCTAAAATATCTATGTGTATATGCATACATGTATAATATATGCTCCAATAATATGAAAAATAAATGAAATAAATAAATTTTTGGGATATAGACTATAGACTCACCGTTCCATGTCCCATATGACACATTCTAATTGGCGTTTATTGTGTCTGGCTTAACTAACATATGATGTACGGAATGGTTTCAACCCTATTATTTGACTGCGTCGTATCAATCACGCAGTGCCAGTTTGCTAACATTTTGTTTTAGGAGAATATAAGGATAGAAATGTAAACTATTCTCTGAAGTGAAAAAGGGATTCTTTTGTAACAAAAATATATGAAGAAAAGGTCTGTGCTAAGGCTAAACTCGAAAGGATCGATAACAAATTTGGTGATGATAATAATTAACATTAGATTTGCACAACAAACAAAAACAACCCTAGTCTATGGAATCCAACTTAACATCATTCAAAAATACGGAATATATTTGTTTGACGATATTTTTATTTGGATAGCATGCAGTTCTGTTGGTTCTTTCTAATCTTTTCGATTGTAGTAGTAAGAGTCGAGTTAATTTATGAGTACATCCAATAATACGTGCATGCTTTATTCATTTCATTTTGCCATACGCTATACCAGAGTTGCTGAATCGAGTCGCTGACTTGGATTTGAGTCCGACTCGAGTCGTATTTTTTCTTGACTTTCGACTTGATTTGACTTGAAGAAAAATGGCTTGCGATTTGAGTTGAATTGAATATGTTCAACTTGGCGACACTGAATGTTAATACATGTCGCTGAGTGCAGTGTAAATTTTTCACCATAAAGTTATCCAAAAACAGAGACACAAGGTTTGTCTTCATGCATTCGAGATTGCGTTGTACAGCGTGTAGAACGGGTTTTGGAAAGACTGGGGTCGAGAAAATGTGTAGCTGTAGTGTAGCACTGATTGAAGCAACCATTTAAGCGCATACATTGAAGGCTTGTAGCCTAATACCCCCTACAAGTACACCTCACGTTCAGTTAGTGTTCATCAGGTCCCCGACCTTTATCGGCTCATCGTCCCTTGCACTGAATGGGTGTTGAGCAACCCCCTTCCATATGTCCACACAGTATGAATGAAAATAAAAGAACGCCTTATGTCTATAAAATATGAATGACAAGAACATGAAACCACATGGTAGGATAAAGGGTATAAAAAACGATGTATTATCTGTTGATCCAGACTTAAGCATAGAAGCCGGGGGACAGGCTGGAGGAGAAAGCCCCACAGCCAAATATGTGGTCCTTGAGTTGGGTGGGGGGAAGCATGCTTTCGCCCCCACAATTCAAGGAAGGAAACACCGCCTTAGTTCCCAACGTAAAAGTGTTAAAAATTTGCAGTACCGGTTCACCGGTCCGGGATCCTCTCAAGAAAAATATTAAGAATTTTTTGTTAGATGCATTTTGCTGGCATCTGGCAATGAATTTATGTAGTACAACTTAAGGACGAGCAATATTTGTTGATCTCATTTTATCTCGATTTTATGAATACAAATTTGAAAGATCAAAGGAGAATTAGTACTTTTTTAAGCTCCAGTTTATTTTCTTTTTTTTTTCAAACGCCCCTGCTGTCCCTTGGCGTTTCTTGTACGTTTGATGTTCAATCAAACACATACACCTACACACACAGACGCCATTGAAGGAAATCGTGAAATCCTCAATGCTGCTTTTCAAAAGAAAATTCAGTAACCTTTCCCATAATATATTTCAAGAAAATTGTTTCGCTTCTTATGAATCTTTCGAGAAGAATTATAGGCATATTTCTAGCCTACTTTTTTTTTCTCCGGTGCCATTTTAAGCATATATTTATTTGCTAGGTAACTTTTTACACAGGTTTAGAAAATATGTATTATCATACGAAAAACGTTCGAAATTTTATCTATGGCAGCAATAAAATTGCACAATGTTGAGTGACATATGTTTGGGGAATAATCTTCTTACGTTAAAACTATCCAGTTTCCATACATAACTGAGTTCTTTTATTTGACATACTGTTACTATAAGGAGTTACTTTTAGCTTATATAGTCCATTGAATGTCCTGGAAAGTTGTTGCTTGGATTTTCTTTAGAGTGAAGATGATGTTTTTCTTACATCTTCCAAAAGGAGTGTCAACCTGCAAGACCTTTTGATTAAAGTTCATTTTTATCGGATCTTCATATTAAGACCGAATCAATCTAGGAACTGCAGTCTGGTTTAAATGCTCATTATATCTTTTATATATTTTGATAAATGATGACTCTTAACTTGACTTGAAGGAAAATGACTTGTGACTTGACTTGACTGGAAGGTAAATGACTTGTGACTTGAATTCAAGCCTTCGGTAGATGAACTGTGACTAAACTTGAGGAAAAATGACTTGGTTACAACTCTGTATGCTACCTTAATTTCCAATTAGCCTAAGTAAAAATGAATGGCTGATGAAAGGCAGCAATTGAGGCAAGGCAAAGTAATTAAACGAAGGGAAGGGATAAACAGGGAATTGAAAGGAGATGGACTGAAGGAAAGGTAATGCTAGGTAATAATGTCAACTAAATTTACAAGTATGTAAACAAATCAAATTTATATTTGTAGAGTTAAAATTTCTCGCCCTTGTTTAGATGGAGTCTTTTTTATGTGCATGTACACTATACTGGTAACAAGCTCGAGTGGGAGGTAGGGGCGGGACCACCACACACCATATAACTGTCATGTAGTATAGTAGGCATATCATTATGGATCGAGAGGGACGCCATTTTGTTGTTTACTAGTAACACTTCCTTCCTATTGTCCTAAATTCGCAGGCCTTCATCTCCAGGTCTCTTCCTTGATCCTGCTTCCTATCATGTATCATTCCCACCCGTTTTAGTCCCACGTGGAAGCTTATCCAATATTCTCCTGGGTGTGGTCAGTTTCACTTTCTACAGCCTCCTCATTGGTCATACATTATCATCGTATTGATTAATATTTATTTTAGGGATGCCTCACAACTTTTGATCAAAACCACGGGACTGCAGTTAGTTCTGGGATCTTCCGACAGCCCATGGGGCTTAAAGATTAGCAAAACCTTTCAGCCTGCACGCTTGCACACTCGTGGTCTGGTAGTCTGAACAAAAACAGCTTACAAAATGTAGTCGTGAATTGTGTGAAAATTTCTCCCCCTTTTTTAACTTAATCAGGCCGGCCTTAGTTTGATCAAGACCTAATCATTTTTGTGGAATGGAACTAATCAACCAAATAAAAACGAATCAACTGTGATCAATTATTTTCTTCTTCGTTTCTTGGACTCTCTCTGTTTCGAGCTGCACCCCAAGATCCCCGTACCCAAGCCTTCGCTAGGACGACTGGCCCATTATCTCACATAACTAACATTACATACTATATCATGTCTATGTAAGTATTCTTCTACAATTATGCCTGGACATGGAGTTTTAGAGACCTTTCATTGTATTGACGCTCACTAATGAATATTAATGAACGTAATACCTGACTTCATTCTTGATGTTTGTCAACACACTTGCTTATCATCAGATGTGATGCGTATCCGACCAGGGAGCTGTTATCCGAATGGAGAGAGCTCGAGAAGTTTAATTTATGCTAATACTTTAAATAGGTCTTTAAGAATGAAAAGATTACCAACTGTTAGCTGTTGATAAGGGCTTAGGCCCTTTATTTAATGCTTTCAATTGGACGAACTATCTCCTTGCGACTTAATTCATCTCTACTAATACTTTAACAAGGGGCTTAAACTGAGCAATGCTTTGATGTGTAGGCTGGTACCGCCAACCCTAAGATGACAGGGCTTTTTAAACTCAAAACGACTGTTTAATAGAATTAGATCAATACAAATGCCCATACTTCATCTAAAGAGACTATATGCAAATGAGCTTAAGAGACAGAAGTCTAATTCTTTGACTACATTCTGACAAGTTTCCTCAAGTTTCCACAATAAACAAGATATAAATCTTTGTTCACAATTTCACATAAAATCAAGCCGATGTGGTCTCATTCGCGTCACCGAGCGTCACCACAGAGAAAATATATTTAGTTTTCAGGCGACTGGCAATGCAATGGCAATGGATAAAGTCGCCACAGTTCTACTCATGATGTAGCAGACGACAAACCTCTTTGTGTTTTCTTCCTAAGCCAGCTTAGTTCTTATAGAAATCTATAGAGCAAGATAATTGAATGACTCAATAGGTGACCTTGAATACGCAAACCTCACTTCAAAGGGAACTGTCTTGAGCTCTCTCCTGTCGGATAACAGCTCCTTGATCCGACATACTTTTGTGGACGATATTGACATTTTAGACCCATACATGATACACTAACCCCGTTCACTCCTCATAATGCATTAATCAGTTAAAACGAAACAAAGAAACCACTCTTAGAATGTTCTGACAACCGTTGTGATTGTTACATTGAACACAGGCTTCTTTTATCCCTTCTTTATGCGAGCCTTGTGTCCTCATTATTACTAATGATACCTTCATTGACTCTCAAAAGTCTCAACTGCCAAGACCGTTTAGCATGACACTGGTTACCGAAACAAAGTCAGAAAAGGCCGTGGTAAACAACTTTAGATTCCTTCCCACATATCTATTTAGTATGATGCCATCCAGAACTTTTCTGCTATGAGCTTTCAGTATACGTACATGCTCATAAGCTTTTTTTTAACTTTTCGTGCATGACTCATTAAAATGACCAAATATTGCCATAAAAATGTACTTTTTTAAAGAAAATTCCTGCGGGCTATTTCCTACTGCGAAAACCTGAAACTAGTCCCAAAAGGAGTTACGACCCCGAGGGGACACAGTCATGTTCAGCCCCAGGCAGTACCGTACTTGGTACACTCCATAAAATGTTACCTGTGCTGATCAAATATGAAGCTTATCTATCTGTCTATTCGGATATACCTCGTTGTAGATGTTAACTAACCAACCAACTAACATTTTTAGACTCTTTACATTTCGTCCAGTCCTTTCATTATTATGCATGATAAACTGACAAGAAAAAGAATGGCACACAACCACTGGGTATATGACCTTCACATTAGTCACTGCACTGTGAATAGCATACCCTTGTTCACCTCTTCCGATCGTATCAGAGGATGTGGTACCAGTGGTGAAGGTGGTTTTTTATATAACGTTTGCGTTCAAGCTCAGTTTATGTATCCTATGACAAATGCCCATAGGCAAAGAAAGATGTTCGAAACTGGAGAGGGGGGCTAAACGTTTCGGACACCGGCCCTGGGGAGGGTCTAGGGGGAGGTTTGTCCGTCCCCTTTGGGAAATTTTTGAATATGTGAGGGTCTTTTGAAGCATTTTGGTTCAACATATTAGGCAAAATTTAAGGAACGGTACTGCATTTTTTTTACATTTATCACAGAGGAAACAAATAAGGGCTTTCGTCCTTGGAATGGGGGGGGGGGGGGGGGCCCCACATTTTTGACTGGGAGCCACGCTTCCTCCAGCCTCACCACCTCCTACGCCTTTGATAACGCCTACCTCCTTCATTCGTCCAATTCTCCCGCATGCTTCGCATTTGTTAATTCTTGACCACATTTTGCATTCAACACTGCCGTGTCTCGCTTCATCTCTCTCCAAGCACTTCGTTGAACAGTAAACAGCTATCTTACACAGGAAACAAAGTTCCTTCTTGCTTTGAAGGCGTGTTTCACAACGCCAGCATAGTCCAGGTTTTACATCCATTTATCTTCCTTCAGCTTTCTGTCGACATAAAATTATATATAAATAAAAACATAACAGTAAACTTAAGCTGTATGACGTGGGATATCGAAAGGCTTATGTAAAGAACTCATCCTTCAGAAAGCATTCGGTTGTCTTTTTGATTACCTACTTCACTGATAATTGCTAGTAAATCCATAATTTTTGTAGTGGAATTGTACCCTCACCTTAACATTCTTTTAGAACATGGTATAGCTTTATTCTATAGTAAAAATTCCTCAAGCGCCTCATGGGTTTGTTTTGGCACTTTATTGAGGGTCCGACCAAATGAGGCACTGATTGTGTACCAAAAGTCTAACACTACCAAAACATATAATGCAAAGATTGAAAAGGCAATTTCATTTGTCAAACTCCCATCTTAACAGGACACTACTGCGCTGTGATAAAAAATTTTGATGCTTATTCATTCAATTGAAAATGGTAGATTGCGCAATGATTGTGTGCCCCCAAACTAGCAAAATTTAAAAACGATCTGATTGATGTGGAGGTATGAGGTGAGATGTCCTATCAAGAAAAAGCTGGTCATCTTTTAATTTTTTCTGTTACAATAAATTCATTAACAAATTTGGACTTCGTGGATTTTTACCACAGCTAAACGTATTTGCGTACCATTCAAATGGCAGGGTTTTCACAGTAACTGGTTGGATGCATACAGGGATTACGGTCGCAATGGCAAGATCGCGCAGAAAGGGGCGCTTGTCTTCTCTCCAATGTTTGCACACTTTCGGAAAAGAAAAGGAAGCAATAAGAGGAGTCGCTAATCTATATCCATTTTTGGAGACACCACTTCGTGACAAAAATTAAAAGTGAGTTACAGAAAGTGCACATCACAGAGCCTCCATGCACATCTAGCCTATCATAAATGGAAAACATTGTCGAATACAAAATTATTCGTATGTGATGTTTCGTACTACCCATGCGTAGAGATTTTTAGTACAGTAATAATGGGAATTATTCTTGCGAGACTGTTTTTCAAAAATCCCATTCTGGGCAAGCCTCCGACCATATCCACCGGTATTTGCTCGTCTTTCCAAATTCACAAACCTTGGGTCGGACTTACTTCACAGAAAGGGCTAAAATTTAATTGTTGTGATCAATTTACGGTATACATCTCATTCATTGCGATTTGGCGACATTTATTAAAAATACCCCACTGTTCACAATTTTGTATGGTTTGTTAAACTTTTGGTGGCTTATTAATTTATAGCCTGTAATCCCTTAAACCTCCAAACCCGTTCAGTGTGTCTAGTTTGACCCGTTCTTTGATCCTTAGTAAAACAAACTTCAGGATTGTAATAATTATGAAAACATGCTTTAACGTAGCCCTGCAATATCATTTATGGCATTCGTAATGGTGAGGGGAGGGTGATCCTCGATTAAGGGCATTCAGGGCTGCCATTCGCTTTCCAAATTAGGGGCCGCATTTCAGTCTGAATTTTATTATGTGGAGGCTTTCAGGCACCAATGATCCAATGCGACATTGCCAAAAGCTCCTCCCGTGAGGTCTAGTGACCTTTTCCGTTTCAGGGGCAACGCCTCGTTAGGGGACAGTGGGTGGTACGTGGGATATTGTCGAACTGCAAACATTGTCACTTAGCATTTAATTATCTTGCAACTACAGTGGGATGCGCAATAACAAGACCAAGAAAATCTCACTTTGATCATTTTTCGGCATGCTGAATCGACAGCATGCCGATTTGATGATAGAGGGGGCTTGCCAGTAGTAAATAAGAATGATGTTAGGGGTTTCATGCAGCTTGGGAACAAGAATTGCTCATACACGCAGTGACAAGGGGGCAAACAGGTGGTCCAAGATAAGTGCCAGTGAAGGGCACCGGAATATACCATTCCTTTACACACTGTAGTAATGTTACATGCAGGACCTTTTCTAATAACATTATTTCCATAGGGACTAACATGACACCATTAGACCTAAGCGCAAGCATCATTTGGCACGTAGAGTATCAAGAAGGTTTTGCCAAAGTGCCTCCCAGATTCCCCCCCCCCGTGGGGTGGCCACCTTATCGCGGTGGGGTGTGTCCCCATTATCCCTAGAGCTATGTCGGCTGGAGTCTTGTACTCCTGTACACGTCGAAGGGTAGAGAATGGTAGAGACCAGATAAAGCGCGACTCCCTGGTCCTCCAGGTTGGGCTGGGGAGAGGGCTGATAACCCATTCCCGTAAAAAATTATGTATTACAGAAACCAGAAACAGCATTTTCACTTAATTCTGTGGAGCACGGTGGCCGTCCCTCAAAACAGGAGAGACATTATTATGGGTGGGGGCCAAGGCCGACAGGACGTTCTCGGTTTAACGAGGATACTAGTGCACCCCCAAACACCATGATGATTGAGAACTGGAATGAACGGCCAGATATTAAATAGAAGTGGCAAACATCGCACAAGCAGCCAGAGAATTGGCCAACAGAGGCGTTGACATCATATGGGTATCAGTGAAACTCACTGGACAGGGCAAGGGAGGGTGCAACTGGCAGAAGGTAAAACCATCGTTTATTCTGGAAGAGATGATGACAACCATAGACAAGGGGTAGGTATACTAATGTCAAAACGTAGGAGAACTGATGGACTGGAGTCCGATCAGTGAAAGGATCGTCCAGGACAGGTACTACTCACAGCACATTAAACTGACGATTGTGCACATAAATGCCCCCACGGAAGATGCAGACGAGCAGGTTAAGGATGAATTCCATTACTTCAGGACGTGCTAAATAAGAGAAATGCGCACGACATGCTCATCATCACAGGAGATATGAATGCTAAAGAAGGAGATGATAATCAGAATTACGACAGAATTATGGGTAGACATGGAATGGGCGAGAGAAATGATAAGAACGTGAGACTGTGCGACATGTGCGACATGAAAGAGCTACTCATTACTGGAACTCTTTTCCCACATAAGGACATACACAAATCAAATCGACCATGTACTAATCAACAGACGATTTCCGAACTCCGTGAAAGACACCAGAGTATACAGAGCTGCTGACATCGAACAATAAGGCTGAGCCTGAGAAGACAGGCGAAGGAAAAGAAAAATACTAGAGGCAAGTATGACATGGATAAACTGAAGAATGGAGATACATTGAACACGTTGAAGACGTTTTCCATTGCTCTCAGAAGAAGATACCAGGTGCTCGAAGATGAGGGACCAACAGTGGAAGATGACTACAAATAGAACACGACTTCGAGGTGATGGAGAAATCATACAATAAAGACGCAGACGAAGTCCTCGGTAGACCACGGAGAAAGAAAAAACAATGTATCAGTGAGGAATCATGGAATCTTGTAGACCAAAGGAGCGAAATTAAGAAGATGAGAATCCTGACCACAAATTCAGAAAAAAAATTGACAAGACAGACACGGGTAATGTAGTAGAAAAGGACAGGGAGGTGAAGAGAAGTATTAAAGAGAAAAGAAAATCAGCTTTCTAAGTAGGTAGGTACATATGATAAAGCAACAAATTATAAACAAGTAGCAGCAAACAGCTTCAGTGTATCTTGTTCCGTTCTAAATTTATTGCAATGACAGGGTGCCACCATAAATGACTTGAAGCAAATTTGTAATGTCCTATCAGAGCCACATTAGGGCTAATCTGTAATGTATATCCTTGTTTTCTTTTGACTTTTTGTTTATTTTTGGAAATGGAATAAAAAATTTTGTGCAGCCTTATCAGTCCCACTGGTATCAAAGAAATTATTGAGACAGATTATAAAGAACTACATAGCCAGTACATAATTTGTTGTGGCTCTATGACATCATAACAGACTTGCTTCAAGCCATTTACGGTGGCACCCTGTCATTGCAATAAATAGCCATATCTCTATAACGGGACAAGGTACAGTGAAGCTGTTTGCTGTTACTTGTTTATAATTTGTTGCTTTATCATATGTACCTCTTAGAAAGCAGAATTTCTTTTCCCTTTTAGACAGACAAAAGGAAATGGATAGAGACCATTGCAAGTGAAGCAGAAGATGCTGAAAGAAGCCAACACATGAAAACATTACACAGACTCACAAAGACCCTCTGCAATGGAAGGTCTAGTTAAGAGGCGCAGACGGAAGATGATCGGCCACATCATAAGACAGAATCAAAACAACGACAAAAATGTAGCCATGACGTGGGCTCCGGAAGGGAAGAGAAAACGAGGGAGACCAAGAACCACCTGGAGACGTACTGTTGAAAAAAAAGAAGAGGAGCCGGCTGGGATAACTGGAATGAGGTACGAGCTGCAGCGGACTACATGTAGGTGTGGGGATGCTCTGTGGAGGCCTTGTGTACCATGAAAAAGGTACGAAACGGGTAACAGCCTCCCAGATTACCAGAAATGGCACTTCAATTGCCTTTTGTAAGTTGAGACTATACAATTTTATTTTATTTCAGAACCTTACACTTAAAAATAGATACAAAAGAATTTTTTCCACAAAATCACTATGTTCGCTCTTCTTCACGATCGTCTCACACAAGTTCATAATTGAAGGCAATCATGACTGCTTTAATAACTAGGGAAGACTCCTCGGTATGTGGAAAGTAGGTTGGAGGAAAGATGCTCCAACGGTGTGCCAATGACATGAGATCACGGGGCTGCCCTCGGAAAAGTTTTGAAAATAAAGAAGCCATTACATGACATTTCCCTCGTTCTGAAGCGTTAGAAGGTAGTCAGGACAACAGTCCTCAGTGCAATAAGCCACCCCCTCTCAGCAAGAAATCACTAAG
Source organism: Holothuria leucospilota (assembly GCA_029531755.1). NCBI lineage: Eukaryota > Metazoa > Echinodermata > Holothuroidea > Aspidochirotida > Holothuriidae > Holothuria > Holothuria leucospilota. Next base: position 35,411 of record JAIZAY010000444.1, on the reverse strand, counting down.
CCTATGGGCTTTCTGGTTGGAGCATGCAATGATGTAAGTAGCCTAATATATGTAGCATGTACGCCTCTATTGGCAAAGCCCTTCGAAACCTATAGCTGCTGTAAATCGCTGGAGGTATACAACCAAACTTATTAAATATTATTTCTTTAAATATGCCCACTGAGTGCAACAATATAACTGACCGAAATTTTACCTAAACCACATTGGGATACCCCACTGACAAAATAATGCAAATTCATAAATAACGCAAGGGCTTGTTAAATCAACGGATGTTGCCCTTCCATAAGGGATACAGGCAGGATGTTGCGAGTGTACATGTAGGGAGTGGCAAGCACGTGGCGTCGCCAAGGGGAGGGGGAGGGTCAAGGGTACGTGCCCCTAAACGTTGGATGTTCCCCCGTGTGCCCCCAAATGAGATTTTGGGTATTAAAAAGTTACAAACACCCCGTTAATATATCGATATGAACAGGAGTACCCAATTTAACTTTATCCGTCAATCATGGGGCTAAAATTGCACAAAAAATGTTCTCAAGACAACAACTCTGCGGCGTGCTTATTTGTTGAACTATGTGAAGCAATTGACAGCTATCGTGTCAACATCTATTCTCAACAGCTATGGGACTACTGCGGTCGTGAGTCTCTCGCTTCAATACAATTCCCACATCAACTATCTTTCAGTCAAATTTTGTTTCAAAAACTGTAAAAGTTGCAGCGGCTTTTGTTGCCTTTTTTTAACCCGTATCCAATAAATATGAGGATACTGAAACACCTTCACTCTCATAGACTAATTTCCGTTTATTTTAAAATACCGATGGCGTCCTTTAAAATTAGCAAGGGGAAACTCGCTGTCCTGAATCATCGCCGAGGTGGAGTCAAGTCACACAGCAGAGATCATAAAGTACTGATACCTCCAAATAGAGTATAAGTACTTTCACGAAATTTTCATAGATACTTAACACCAGAAACTTTCTGCTCGCTTCGCACGTGCACCAGGGGTGGTCTCGGTTTGTACTAGCCACCCTTTTCTCATTTATTGCTGAAAAAACCGCAGAAAATATATTTTGGCACAGTTATTGTAGCCGGTTCACTATGGGACTCCTTTTATTAATGAGGCAGCAGGTTGGTCAAGTAATTTATAATTCGGGTAAGGTGCACAAACGAGCAGTAGGGGGATCTGTCAATTGCAAAATCGTGGTGATAAAGGTATCATCAGTGGCTCCCACAAAGACACAAAATAATTACAAATGATCTACAGTCTGAGTTGCACTTGCTATGCAGCATACTTATTATGAAAAGATCTTCTCACATGCAAATACAAAGAAAACTTCTTCAATTACTTTGTCAATGGTCAGTTGACACTTAAACTTGATAACAAACAATAAAGGGATACTTAAGTGACTGGAAGAAGCGGGTCTGAGATGGTCCAACTGCCGCTACGAGGAGGCCTAGGAACAAGGGTCAAGTAACAAAATCGCGAACGAGGGAGTCCATACAGTGATTCAATTGACGACAATAACAAAGTCAACTAACAACTATCCCAAGTTGTTCCACGGTACAGTAGAGCTGTTTAACAGCCATGTCCAATCGCGGTGGAGACATCAAAACGAAACTCATGCAGAAGAACACCTTACAGTTCCAGAAACATATTTTAAATACTGTAGGGACGGCTTACATTTCGAAAAGTGCTCAAATCCTCTAAGACAGCAATAGCACAAGTAAAGTATAGTGTGATTGTCAATTACTTAACCTCCTCCTTGAGTTGAGTAGACAACATGTGCCACCGTGACCAGCAATGATATGCACAATGATGATTTCAATGACGTTGACAGATCAGATTTAATTGATTAATAGATTAAAACAACAGGAACAGTCAACCTTCTTTAGCAGTTCACAAGTCCTCCTGGTGTAGACTGTGAGGACTATTCGATAAAACTTTACCGTACAGACTCGTTGCAATTATTAAAACAAAATCATGCAACTCTGCTTATTATGTAGGTCAATTAATATAGGTTTCATTATCAGTGACATACAGTCAACTTTCCAGGTCTAAGAGCATCCTGGACTCAATGCTTGCTAACTTTAAAGCTAGCCGGTAAAATTGGTTGTCTTTAAAACTTACTTCGAGATCGAAAGACTTCAAAAACTTCCCTACCTAGCTTCCAAGTTAAAATATCGAAAGCGAAGCAGCGTTTTATTCTATCAAAAGCAAAAGCGACCTATGCACACCACACACAGGGACTGAACCAAGTTAACACAAGAAGCTATTGCAGTCTGAACAGTGAGAGTTTCTACCCACTGCCCTTTCTTGCTCGACAAAATTCCTCTCACAAAAAACTAAAATTACACCCAAACCTCTTTGTTTAACCAGAAAGCCAAAATGCTTAGTGATTCCTTGCCATATGATATATTGTTACAAACATGAATCACCTACATGACAAGCACGAGGTCCCTCACAGTTATCATACTTTAGATATCATGTTTATAAGGTCAACCTTTTGAAATCTTGTGACTCAAATCAAAAATTGAATACTCAGTTGTAGAAATCGTACCCCCCTACGTCGCATTCCAATGAGTAACATACACACAGTCATGTCCTAGCTTCCACTAAAGTGTCCATAACTTGAATTAGGAGCATCATAGGGGGGTACTATAATTGCCTTTTTGGTTTGTCTCAACAAGGCGAATCCAGGGGTCACAAAAAAGCCACATAGGTCAAAAGGTCAAATGAGGTCAACTGAGGTAGAAGGAGGTCGAAGGAGGTCATCACGTGTATTTCACATAGACGGACACAACTTTCCATTATGCCATCCCCCTTAAATGTTTTGTTGGCGACATATCAACAAAACATCACTTTCTGACCTTTTGACCCTTTCAGTTTAATGCGGTTCATGTTACAATATTTCCACCTCCTACCAATCTATCTTATCCTGAAATTATGACTCAATTTGAACAACAGACACCGAGTTACAACTACTAAAAGAAATTCACTAAATTGCCTCTGGTGACCCCAAATGACCTTTGACCTCCACCAAAAACAATAGGGTTCATCTACACAATATGGGCAATCTACATACCCGGGTTTACCGCTCTTGAGATAGTGTGTTTACAAGCATCGTCACGCACATACACACAAACACGACATCACCATCGCATAGATTCCTTGGACCTTTGGCAAGGAATCATAAAATAATTATGGGATGGTTTTCTATGCACCAACTCCATTTCTTCGGGAGAGCAGTTGCCTAATTATCATAAGTATGGGAACGCCCTAGCTAGTACTGTATCTAGCCTTTCTCCACTACCTAGCACGCAGCAGAACCAATTGGGCAAAATCCTTCCAGGCCAAGCCTAAATGTATCCCTATAATATGCATCTGGCTGATATAAAGACACTCCCCTTACTAAAGATTAACCTTTGTGCCTCAGAGTAGCGGTCATCCCATCAACTGACCAATCACCACAAAAAGGGCATACTAAATATTCAACAATATCACCCAAAATTCTGAATGAACTGGCACAGTTACAACCAAAAGCTTCCACATCAGCATTCTTTACTTTGTCTAGGAGCTGCCGCCCCCGCTTCCCCATACCCATTCATCGCTGTCACTCTTCCCTGGCTGCATCCTAGTTTCCCTTCTAGAAAAAAGGGCCTTGGGTAGCATTGCCGGAAAAGGAACGAGAATACAGGGGCGTAGCCAGGTTTTTGGTGTGAGGGGGCAAAGTCGACTCATCGTACCCATTCTTGATCGCGTCCCTGGGGGAGGGGAAATTTTTTGCTGTCTCGAAGGGCTTAGATGCAAAATGGTGGTTCTTTTTATACTAGATCCCAGTGTTCTCCACAGGGGTTTTTAGAGGGGCGCAGGGGTGGCGTCAGGATTTGCCCGAAGGGGGCCAAACTCCCCGAATCCCCGACAGCCCGATGCCGTCGAGGGGTTGATAAAGGAGGATTTGAAGAAAACCTGTGTACTATACCATGCCATTGCGGGGTATACATGACATAAAATTTGTATATACTAGAGGAACATAGATTTGACGTTTTTATCCGGAATCTAAACTGTGAAATTGAGAAGCGCGCGAAAATATTTTGGGTAAGCCTACACTAAAGAGAATCTGTACTTATTTAAAACTTATAAAGGTCAAATGTTTGGGCAGGTGGGCCCTATCAGACTTAACTCACATTTTACTTCCCTCCTCGGTTCACTAGCCGTACCTCACGACAGACATAAGAGAACATTAACTAGGTTTACCGAAATGAAATGGACTATATTAGCTGCAAGTAACGAAACTGAGGAAGAGTGGGCAAAGCGTACCGAAAATTGTAGGTTTTATCTCAGAAATGATCCTTTTGAAAGCCAAAGTACGTAAACCGACCATGGGTGGCGACAGAATTTTCCCAAACGGGGGCCGGGCCATGCCAGCGACCCCAAGTTCCGACAACCCACTACGTCGAGGGGGTGCATGGTGAGAGGGGGATTTGAAGGAGCCTAACTATCCCATGCCATTGCAGGACATATTTTGCAAAATATCACTAAATACTTCAAGAGCCAAGTTGCCCACTGATATCGCTCTTTTGAATCTGAATAGTGAAACTGCAAAGCGCGCGAAAAGTTTTGGTAGACTTCCACAAAAAACATGTAAGCATTAAGAACAAAAAGAAAGAAAGAAAGAAAATTGTAGGGGTTGAAGACCGTATCGGGGATAACATACATTGTATTTAAACCACCTGGACTCTCTCACCAACTGACCGTACAGCATGCCACACATTAGAGAACAGCAACTAGGCATTGCGATATGGGATGAAATTTACGACATCTCCATAAGCTGTGTACTCTGCTTACATTTTACTTGGTAAGGTGGACAGGACTTGTGCTATCTAGCTATGTAGAATGGAAATATTGAAGAAAATGGAGTGACTCTACAGCGCGCGTAGCGCGCTGAAAATTTTGGATTCTTATTAAGGAAATTGTCTTCTTGAGAGCAAAAAAAAAAAAAAAAACAGGCAAACCGTCGGGGTAACAGTCGCCTTCGAGGACTGCATGCTTTATCGTATCGACTAAGACTCCCCGACGAAACTAAAAATTCCTCGACGGGGGCCATGGTCCCCTGCCCCCTGCTCCCACCTGGTGTCACCCCTGGAGGGGCGGCCTGGCCTCCGAGTGAAAATGACATTGACACCAATACTTTTTCGGGATTTATTTATTTTGTTTCAAAATCAGGTTCAGGGTTCGAAAAAGGGCCAGGGTTCAGTCCCCAAGGCATAATCTGTTGAAAAGAGGAGAAAAATCCGGAACACTATTTCCACACGAGATCTCATCATTAATATCCAAGGCTTTGACTGACTTTTCGGGGGCCTATTGCCAATGCGTTGGGCATAAAATAAAAATGCCATCCGTTCTGCTGCGGATTCCATCGTCATCACTCGTCCCCGAGACCTAGATCTCCCACTCCGCCCCACCAACTTCCCATTCCTCCCTCCTCTCACCGTTTTTGTTTTTGTTTTTTGTTTTTTGTTTTTTTGCTTTCTTTCATTTTTTCAACATCGCCCATTGCGTCCCCAAAATTTCTGTGGGGGCACTCTGCCCCCTTCCCCCTCTGGCTACGCCACTGCGAGAACAGAAACACTCACTCCCTGAAAATGGACTAAAATGCTGGGAATACAACAAATTGTCATACTGGGTCACTTGGAGTATGCGATAAATTTGGTTAATCAACTGAGCTACACAGACAAAAATAACACCAACTTTCAAGGAGTTAACTAATACATCACAAGGGAGTACTAGAGAAGGTAAACAGTTTAAAGCATTAAAATGCAAGCAATGATTAACGTGATTTGCCAGGGTTAAATTCAATAACTTCAAAAAACGCAATTTTTTTCTCTTTTAGAAAGTGAAAATCGCATCTCCATAGCTTGTAGTGTTTGAAAGATACTAATTTTCAAAGAATTGCAATTCTTTCTCAAGATAAAGTGCATTATGGGAAATCTGTAATGTCATCGCGGCACATTAATTTGACATAGCATTAAATTTCTTTATGATATTGACGCCACTGTTGGGAATATTTAGCAACTTTGTTCAGTGGCGTAGGAACGGGGGGGGGGCGAGCAGGGGGCCATGGCCTCCTCAATATTTTCTGTGGGGGCCAAATGTCATTTTGGTCCCCCTAAATCCCGATAGTGTTCAATACATATAAAATAGCTATGTACAGACTTGAATAAAGTAGGACCTGCTTATCTGATGTCATGAAAACACAATCGTGCCCGCATCATACTCTAATACAATCTTATTATTTTACAAGAAAAAGCCATCAACAACACATCTATCAAGGTTAATACTGATGTTATAACCAGAAAGCCAAAAGGCTTAGTGATTCCTTGCCATATGACATAGTTACAAACATGAATCACCTACATGACAAGCATGAGATCCGTCACAGTTATTATACTTAAGATATCATGTTAATAAGGTCAACCTTTTGTGACTCAAATCAAAAATTGATTACTCAGTTCTAGAAATCGCACCCTCATACATCGCATTCCAATGAGTAACATGTACACACAGTCATGACCTAGCTTCCACTAAAATGTCAATAACTTGAGTTGGGAGCATTATAGAAGGGTAGTATAACTGCCTTTTTGGTTTGTCTAAACAAGACAAACCCAGGCATCACAAAAAAGCCACAGAGGTCAAAAGATCAAATGAGGTCAAAGTAGATCATCACGTGTTGCTTCACATAGACGAACACAACTTTCCATTATGCCATCCTCCTATATCACTTGGTTATTAGTTATCGAACCACATGCCTCACATTCCAATGCATTACACACACACACACACACACACACACACACACACACAAACACGACCTTTCACTAAAATGTCTGTAGCTTGAGTTAGGAGCACCATGGTAGGGTAGTTTAATTGCCTTTTTGGTTCACCTCAACAAGAAAAATCCAGGCGCCACAAAAAGCACAAAGGTCAAAAGGTCAAATGAGGTCAAACAGGTCATCACGTGCATTTGACATAGACGAACACAACTTTCCATTATGCCATCCCCCTATGTCACTTGGTTATTGAGTTATCGCACCGCATACCTCGCATTCCAACGCATATAACACATACACTCCTAACATTTCACTTAAATGTCAATAACTCGAGTTAGGAACATCGTAGAAGGGTACTATAATTGCCTTTTTGGTTTATCTCAACAAGACGAATCCAGGGGTCACAAAAAAGTCACAAAGGTCAAAAGGTCAAATGAGGTCAACTGAGGTCAAAGTAGGTCATCACGTGTATTTCACATAGACGAACACAACTTTCCATTACGCCATCCCCCTAAAATGTTTCGTTGGCGAGATATCAACAAAACATCACTTTCTGACCTTTTGACCCTTTCAAATTAATGTGGTTTATATACCAATATTTCCACCTCTTACCAGTTTATCTTATCCTGAAATTATGACTCAATTGGAACAACGGACACCGAGTTACAGCTGCTAAAAGAAATTCACTAAATTGCCTCTGGTGACCCCAAATGACCTTTGACCTGCACCAAAAACAATAGGTTTCATCTACTCAATATGGGCAATCTACATGCCAAGTATGAGATTACCCGGGGTTACCGCTCTTGAGATAGAGTGTTTACAAGCAGCGTCACACACACACATACACACAAACGACATCACCATCGCATAGATTCCTTTGGCCTCCGGCAAGGAAACAAAAAGTCAGTATTTCAACTTTCAAGGAAATTTCCCCAATTTCGGGAATTCACATTGAGTTCGGGATACTTTTTTTTACGAAATCAGACATTTTTGAGAAAAAACTTGCAGGAAACTTAACTAACTCTAATACCCAGCTTAGTTAAAACTATTTATAGGTTTAATTTGAAGTCAATTATTAATTTCCTATTTTTAACTAAAAAAAACGTTGGTAATTAAATAAAGTTCTGAATTGAATTGCACCAGCACCTATATAATCGGTGTTAATTCACCGGTGTGTTTTTAATGGTTAATCTTATATTATATTATGATTATCAGTGGTGCATTTAGGGGGGGGGGGCATTGGGCCATGCCCCTTTCACTGATGTCGATTTGTTTTTTAGCAAGTAAATTTTTTGACACAAATTTTACTTCAAAGGTAGCATATGTGGCATCATATTGCATGTAAGGACACCTTATTTTTCAGAAATTTTCAATGGGAAGGGGACACCCCTCCCCTTAAACCCCTCCCCCAGGCCGGTGATCACACAACATAATGCTTGTCTCCACCACAGGAGAGAAATCCTGGCTTCGCCACTGATTATCATTATTGTTGTAAGGACTTTCCCCAATTTATAATCAATATGGAATGGTAGTAGCACGGCAAGTGATTGTATGTAATTGGCATGCGGTGTGATAACCGACGCCAGCCTATATAATATGTATTGTTGTTTCCTTTTTCTTTGTTGCTCAAATTAAAATCGGAAAAATCAAATTGATCAAATATGATGTTTTGGTGTGGAAAGGGGGGAGGGTCAAGGTCAAGAAATCGCGTCTGGTCTGCCCCCCATGTCAAACATCTTCCTACGCCTCTGTTGTTTGTTATGACCTACATATAGTGTAGATTTATGCTTAATCTTTACAGAAAGATATTCAAACATTCCAACAGTATCAAATTTCAAGGACAAAAAGGATATTCAATTGTACAGAAAAACAAAAGGAATCTGAGGCAATGTGCCCACTTTACGTAACATTCTCTGACCTTAATGAAAAATGGAGGTATTTTTGACAGAAATAAGCACTCTTTAATGTGAGATATCTCGAGTTAGGAAAAGAGTATCGTTACGTGGTTTGGACGGCATGAAGTGGACTTTTTTCTCTCTTACATGAGACCCTTGTGAAGAGCCACTGGCATATGCCTTTTAAAGTAGTGGACATACAACTCTATATCCAGCGTTTTCCCTGGTTATATTATAAGTTAAGGCACCCAAAACTTAATGAACCACATTTAAAGGCTTCTTTTTCCAAATTGTTCCTTCTAGCCCCCGGTCCGCAGACGCAGATGCACCTTCGATGCTCTGATGTGAAGGCTTCCCCTAAGTGGCATACCTGGAAGGTAGAACTTTGCCTCATCATCAATTCCGACCGGGCAGCATAAGTGGATTTATTTTAAAAGATCAATTCAAAACTTTACATGATCCGTCGTCCCTTGCTATCACCACCTCCCATCTTTAAATCGTTAGTGCGAGTAAGGTATTCTGCTACTTGAAAATAGTTGTATCCTCCCCCCTCTTCGAAAAGTATGGGTAGCCACTGATGTCAAGGGCGATGAAATGGGGGAGGGGGAGCATGAAGCAGGGAGGAAACGGAAGAGAAGCCCTAAAATGATGGTCATTTGTAAAAAAAAAAAGAAAAAAAGATTAAGGCCCTTGCCTAACGACACAATCTATATATATGTTCAATAAAAATGTTCGCCGGACTTCGCGCGTATATTATATAAATAGTTCTCTCATTGTCACAGCTTTCTAAACAACTAGAGAAGAAGGGTTTCACTGTTTTGTAAAGTCCCAAAGCCCATCCCACCTTCCTATTTTTCAACCAACTACCAGCCTCATCAACTATAGGCCAACCGCCGTTCATTGCAGGGTTATGCTTTAAAAAGAGACAAATTTGATGTTTGTACTCTGCTTATTTCTCATCGAATGACGTTTGCAGACAGTTGGCAGCTTCGATTGCACACAATATTGATTTATTTACTGAATTTGCCACTGGGTCTCTGGCTCGTTGCCATGAACCTTGCAAACAAGGGGACTTTAGACCGCTTGCTGGCAGACGAAGCGCCTCCGGGGTCATCACTACCGGGGGTGTGGGAGTTGGTACACCCCAGAAATTTTCAAAGTGTCGTCCGGCTGTCAGGAAAAATTACCTCTTTCCTTTTCAGTTGTCGGGGAAAAATTACCTCTTTATTTTCAGTTCCCTGACTTTGTTAAAATAATCTTTTATTTGGGACTACAGAAATGCCGAGAACTTTTATGATTACTATGTTTAACTTTAATGGAATCAGTGTCAGGTGAAAATGTTGCTTCGGGTACGGTACATTAAACAGATACGTAACCCTCCCAGATTTAACTGTATTGGCAAACTACTCTGTTTGGAAGGAAGTTATTATATACCGTTGGGAAAGTAATAGCAAATTAAGGGTTCTGTGTCAGTAAGTGATCTCTACTACTTTTTTCGGGAAGCTACTGTCTTTTGAAGAAGAAGGTACCGTATTGCATAATTGTTTGTCATGAAAAAGACATTATGTCCGACCAGGGAGTTGCCACTAGAACTGTGAAACAAAAGCCTTCTTAGAATGCAACTCACCTTACCAATTTGCAGTCGATACCCGCCATACATTGGTGGATATATTCGATATATTCTAAAGTCCATCGACTGTTTATAAGTTACACATGGGGACGAGCACAGAAGCGTCGCCTAATTTTCCAAAAGCTTCTTTATTGGCCAGTTCATGAAAAGATGAGTTGCATTTGGGTCAATGACAACTGTACTCTGCCACGGCCTTACTTAACTGCCCCGACTTCACTCCGAATATCAAACAGTTTGGTATTTCCGATGAAGTCGAAGAAGACTGTCAGATTGCAATTGGGACCGACAGTCAAGTCGAGGAAAAAGTTCGGCACACACCTAACCGACCGTCTGCCATGCGAGTGGTTTTCACTGTCGCGTAGCAGTCGGGTCGGTGCAGCATGCGCTGGTTTCCCACTTACAAAATCATGATGTCAGGAGCGTTCGCGTTTGCTGTATGTTGCGTACACTTTGTATTCCGATGACTACAAAAAAGAATTTCGCTTTTCCGACTCCTTCTGTAGATGCAGTGCCTAAAAACAATACCAAATGGTCTTTAAAATGCTTTTTTTTTTCGGCGCGCTTCGCGAGCATCCTTCATGTGCTCTAGTTTTCCAATTATTAATTCAAGAAGGACGGAACGTGGCTTGAATTATTGCGAAATCCCGTGCAACCTTTGTTATCCTAGCTCCCAAACCTCAAACCTGCTGCGTCATATAGAAACAGGGCCGACGCTAGAGGGAGGTGTGGGGGTGTGACACCCTCCATCATCCACACAGTCGGCAAAATCCTGCACTAGTCGGCAAATGACGGAAAGAGGGAAGTGCAAACGAAGGAAAGTTAGAGGGAAGAAGAAAGATGAAAAAAGAGGAAAAAGACCAGAGAGAAAAGGGAGAGAGAAAGAACCGAGCGAACAGAGAAAAGAACAAGGGAGGGAGAGACAAAACAGGGCAAGAGAAAGGGGCTGGTGCAGACGGAAGACAGGAGATTGGAATGCATTTGTAGACAACGTTAATCACAATATTTTCAAAGACCGTAAGCAACACTATTTGAAACTTAAAACATATTCTGTAGGCAAAAAGCTACACAGACCTTTTCAGCATCATTGTATACTAAAGGAGTTCATCGTTCATGTGGTTTCTGGCATTGAGTCGGTAAATTCTGCACCAGTTGGCAAAATGAAGGAAACATGAGGAAAAGAAAGAGGAAAAGAAGTGAAAGAAAAAGGACAATTTCTGTAATCAGAACCCAAAATTTTCCACGCATTATGCGCGCTGTAATGCCACTCCAGTTTCTTCAGTAGTTCCATTCCACATAGCTAGATAGCATAAGTCCTGTCAACCTTACCAAGTAACATGTAAGTAGGGTACAAAGGTTATGTAGAGGTCGTAAATTTCATCCAATATCGCAAAGCCTAGTTGCTGTTCTCTAGGCGTGTCATGCGGTACGGTCAGTTGGTGAGCGACTCAACGGAGCAAAGTTTGGCTATTTCATCGGGTAGTCCAGGCGGGTTCGACACAATTTATGTTGTCCCCGATATAGTTTACAACCCTTACAGTTTTTATGTTTTTCTTTTTGTACTTAATGATAACATGTTTTTTGTGTCAATTTACCAAAAATTTTCGCGCCCTTTGCAATTTCACGATTCAGACTCAAAAGAACAGTATCAGTCCGCAACTCGGTTTTTGACATATTAAGTCATAAATGCAAAATATTCGGTACTCTGCAATGTCATGGGATAGTTGGGCTCCTTCGTATCCCTTTCTCACCTCCTCGACATGCTGTTGGAACTTTGGGTCAGGGGCATGGCCCGGCCGGCCCCATGTCGGGAAAATTCTGTCGCTACCCATGATCGGTTTACTTATTTTACCTTTCAAAAGGGTCATTTCTGCGATAACACCCAAAATTTTCGGTATGCTTTGTCCACTCTTCCTCAGTTTCGTTACTAATAGCTAAATATAGAACAAACCCTTTCCATCTTTTCAAGTAATTTAAAGACAGACAGTCATCACCCCAAAATATATTTTTAGTGTGGGGGTATGAAAATTCTCGGTTGGTGACTGCTCTTTGATTGACATCAAAGTTTGAAAATTTGAAAGATGCAGAGTAGCTCACATTCCACACAAGGCATAGAGAGTGTTTTTATTACATTTTATAGCCTTGAATGCTCACCAGGACATAGCCTTAAGCAATAAAACAGGTTTATTCCTGCACAAGGAGGAGCTTCATACAGTTCTAGGAGGAGCTAGAAGTTGCATAGTTGGGAGAATTGGAACGGTCTGGGATGATGAAAATTCCCCTTTAAGTAGAATTTATCGTTTTATTTAAATGCCAGGAATCCCATCTCAGATCGCTAAACTAAGTTAACGTTCTCTTGAGTCTGTCTTTCGGTACGGCTAGTGACTCGAAGAGGGAAGTACAATGTAAATAAAGCCCAACTGCCTGGTCAGTTGATCTCAGTGGCGTACACAGGGGGAGGTCATTGGACCATGCCCCCTCACGATGCCAATATTTCTTCATTTCAGTTCCTAAAAAACTTAAATGTTTTAACACAAATTTTACTTCCAAAGGTGGCATATGTGGCACCAGATTGCATGTAAGGACACCTAATTTTTCAAAAAGTTTCAAAGGGGGGGGGGTACACCCCCGCCCCTTACATCCCTCCCGAGGTCGGTGATCACACAACATATTGCATGTCTCCTTGAGAGAAATCCTGGGCACGCCACTGGTTGACCTATATAAGCTTGAAATAAGTACAGATTCTTTTTAGTGTAAGCTTACCCAAAAATTTCGCGCGCTTCGCGCACTTTGCAATTTCACGGTTTAGATCGCATGAAAAACCTTAAATCGTGCGGACTATTTTCCTCTGGTATTTACATAATTTTATGCAATATATGCCCCGCAATCGCATGGTATAGCACACAGGTTTTCTTCAGATCTCCCCTCATCGCATCGGGGCTGTCGAGGCTTCGGGTCGTTGCTGCCCCCCCCCCCCCCCGGCAAATTCTGGCGCCACCCCTGCTGGACCACTACCGGTTGGACTAACGGTTTTCAGCTCTAACTGCATCTCTTATCAACACTTTCAGTCGGCATTTGTTTCTTCTCAGTCGGCAAATACGGCACCACACCCCTTCTCATGATAAGTGCTCTGGCGACGCCCCTGTATAGATATCGAATGGCCGTTAGTCGATCCTGACTATTATGAAACCAGGGGGCAAGCTGTAAGTTTAAGGTTGATTTGAGGGATATTCAGTGTAATTTGTCATATAATTGCTATGTAACATGAAGGCAAACAACCAAAATTTCCGTAAATAGTATTATTTTCGGCACACTTCTTGAGCAGTTATCTGTCACTCTTTTAGTCCTTTCATAATTTCACATCGAACAAAGCATAATTATTTCAAAACTCCACAGTTATTCTGCCACCCTCCCCACCATCAGTCTCGATGAATCTTAAAGGTCAAGAGCAGTTCGGCCCAAACTTATTTTGAAGTAATAGCTAAATGTCACGAATTTCTTCCTTTTTCTCTTCCAAGTATCTTTTGTAATATTTTAGGACATAAATATTGCATATTCAAGGTAAACCAAGCAGTTGCTCCTTGTAAATTTCACAATTGAGTGAGAAAAATACTGTCACATGATTCTCAAGAGCCATTCAGGAAATAGGATAGTCTACTATACAATTCTTTATTGGGGTTATACTGCATTCTCCCTTTAATGAAATAGACCGGCGGTTAGTCCGAATTACGCTATTTTGAAAGACAGACTGAGATTTCCTGGTCTGTTTAGTGCGCATTCAATGTCATTTACAGTTAATGCTTCATTCTGGTGCACACAGTTGTGTAAATGTTCCAGGGATTCGCCCCCTGATCCCCTACAGAGGAACATTACCGATAGGTTTCTTTTTTTTTTTGTCCACCCGTTATATTTAAAACTTCCATTGTGTACTTCTATTTTGCAACGATTACCTAAGAGCGAGGATTATGAGCAGCAGCGTATTTAGGGGGGGGCACTAGGCCATGCCCCCCTCAGTGATGCCGATTTTCTTCTTAGTACTTAAAACATGTACATGTTGGAACGCAAATTTTACTTCAAAGGTAGCATATTTAGCACAAGATTGCATGTAAGGACACCTAATTTTCCAAAAAAAAAAGTTAAAAGGGGAGCCTCTCCTCACTGAAGGCAATTTTTTTTATTACTTAAAATATGTAAATTTTTGAACGCAAATTTTACTTCAGAGGTAGCATATGTAGCACCAGACTGGATGTAAGGACACCACAATTTTTCAAAAAAATTTCAAAGTGGATGGGACACCTTCTCCAAGCAGGCGATCACAGAATACACTGCATCCCATTCTCGTGAGAAAAATCCTAGCAACGCCGCTGCTTATGAATTAACCTCTCTTGACACAGTGACAGGTATTATATGTCCACTTAAAAAGGGGCTAATCTCGAATCATGTTTGATATTTGGAGGGGTTCTTATTCTAACCATTCTGGTGAAAATTGCATTGTAATCCAATGTGTGGTTCTCAAGTTATTAGCAGTTAAAATTGTCACACTTTCAACACAAAGTGAACTTGAAGCAAGTACATATGACGTCGTGACCTCGCATTAATGAGTACTCTTTTTTGAAACGTTACAACCAACTTTCTCCTTCATAATCCTATTTCATTTGAATGTGAATGCATGAGAGGTATGTGAACTTTACAAACTTCAAATTGCCCGTGGAGGAAATCCCTTCCCTAATAACTTCAAGGTCAACACAACAGACTGAAAAAACAAAGGAAGCAATGCATTTCTCATTAATGTGAGGAAGTGATAATAACCCCTGCTTGCCTCAAGCACACTTTTGGTCACATTATGCTGTAACTTCATTTACTGGTACCTTGAGTACTCGAGTACTACATGGAAAGTTCACCCAAATTGCATAGATTTAGCTCCTCTTTTACATATGAAAATTATTTTTTTTACCTAAATCCTTCCTTTAAGTTATTTTACAAGTGGTTTGCCCTTGGCGTTTATTTTTTTGGTTTTTTTTTTGTGGACGCTTACGGTCATGCCCATGTATCATGCATGCACATGAAACGGAATTTTCTTTGATTTTATTGATCGTTCTCAGAAACTTTCACCACAATATAAAAATTGTTTTAAAAGGTTAATAGTCACCCTTAAATGTTGAAACATATAACATCATCTCACATCTAGGCTGTAAGCGCTAATTTTTTCTTAAAGTTTTTCAAAAGATGAGAACTAACCCCTCCAAACCCAACCCACGGAAGACACTTTCATATTCAAGGCAACCATCCCCCATACAATCACCTTCTCAAAAACAAGATCGATTCCCCTCCCTGTTGCAACAGAATTAGTTGAATATTGCACTGTGTCGGGCGGAAAGTTTTTGACCTTTGTCCTACCACACAATATGTCGAGCTACACCACTGGTATGAACGCATATTTGTCTGGTAGACGGATACGTGTGGTGGCGGCAATGAGCTTGGTAAATTCAAAGGGTTTGCGAAACGGGCCGAAGTTTTTCTTCTGAGGCTATCATGATCAAGAGATGGCAATGTCATCTAGATCTCGAGGTCATACATATGAGGAAAGTATAAGTCTTTGACCACATGCACGAGACATAGGCCTCTTAGTAGGCCTATAGCACAGGCGTTCGAAAGTACATATACTACACACTACATATACATATATAATAAGACAAGGTACGTCATTTCTCACAATATGTAATGACAAGGAGTAGGCCCAGTCGCACTTCACTGCTAGTGTTTCCACACTCTAAATCGCTTTTCCTGACATGACCGATTTTCACGTAATTTTAGATTGAATTTCAGGAAAAATGCATTTAAAGTATGGAAGCACTGGCAGTGAAGTGCGACTGGGCCATAGAGTAGGATATAAGAACTAGAATGCGCACTCCAAATACCGCGTACGTAAATCCGCTGTGATTGCATGGATGTACATGTAGATCAGAGCATGTGTGTACAAACTGTATGGCGGCCGAGTTCCCCCCATGCGATCACAGCTGTTTCGGGGAGTGAGCACTCTAGTTCCTTTATCCTACTCTATGGACTGGGCCTACTCCTTGTCATTACATATTGTGAGAAATGACCTACCTTGTCTTATTATATATATATATATATATATATATATATATATATATATATAGTTATATATATATAGTTATATATATATATATATATATAGTTATATATATAGTTATATATATAGTTATAGTGTGTGTAGTATATGTACTTTCGAACGCCTGTGGCCTATAGCAAAACTGTTAGATTCAGTTTAGTAATTTACATTCCAAGGGATGAAATAAACATTAAAGCCACTTGTTCATTGAACAGAATGTTACTGATGGAAATTAAATATGATTCAGAGTAATGAAAAACCTCACCTCTGTCAGGGGGAGTCACTAGATTTTGACCTGTGTACGTATGATTCAACACTGCTGCGCTATCAGCGTTATGCAGGTAGACATAAAATTAGTTGTATCTCCATTGACAGCAAGACTACGGTAAGTATTCCGCATGTTGCCGTGCTTAGTATGGTCTATTTTAATACATCGGGAATCCCACCACAGGTAGGCTATCACACCAAGATCTCAAATGGACTTCCGGCTGTGTTTTTTGAACAGTGTGCACACTCTTGCCTGGAATCTATTTTTAGACATCGGAAATCCCACCATACATTAATTGAGCTAGAACGGTGTATAGAATTCGTGTAGCCGAGGGTATGGAATTTCATTTTTTTTAGTCTACAGTGCGAACATCTGATCATGCATTGATATTAACATTGGTTTAGCTTAGCCTACAGACGTGCAAAAAATTATCAAATATTTTAATGAGCGTTATACAAATTGAAGTGACATGAATGATTCACATAGTACAGGCATTGTACAGGGAAAGAGACATGTGCAGGTTGAGCCAGTGAGATCGCATATCAGGGAGATGCCACTCGAAAATTTTGGAGCCTTAGTCTCTGTACTGTCTCCCTGGTTACATGTCTTTCTTTTATGGTTTTATTCTAGGAAGTGTAACACTAATAGCATGATAATATCAGCAATTTTATTTGGCATGCGTGACGTGACGTGACGTACCTGACAGTGGCAGTGACATGACTGGATGATGACATGACAATGATGACATGCATGACATGACATGAATGACATGACATGGCTTGCCATGATAGGCCTATGATATTTAACATGCAGCAAGAAAATGAGTGGTTCGAGGATAGGCTGTTTATACTTGTGAAATATTTGAAATATTGTTAACTCACAAAACAGTACAAAACTGACGCCGCTTTTTAACGGGAAATGTTGCTTTTGTTTTACAGGAAATTTTCATATTTTAAAACCAGTACCGGTATTGATAGATACAGAATGGTAGATAACTTAAAATAAGGCAGTACAGTAGTTTTCTTTTCAAGAAATAAGGTTCTCACAGAAAGGGATTCAGTTATTTGCTGTTCAAAATTAATTTGTTGACCCAAACTTTCAAAAACAAAATTCAAATGATGCTACACCGTAACTCTCGTAATGCATAATATTTTGAGGAGATAAAGCTATTGCTGGAGTTTATTGGTGACCCTGAATGGTTTTATACTGACTAAAGCTATTTTCTTTGTATGCCATATCCTGCAGTCGGTGCTAACACTACACGTTTTTAAAACGTGTAAAGTTGTGTTTTAAAACGTTTTATAATACAACTTTAGGCCTACACGTTTTTAAACGTTTTGTGTTTGCTGGGATACCGGTATATGTTGGTACATTTTCAATGCAATACTTCCCTTTAAGTTTTCTCAAGTAATTGTAGGCCTTTTCATGAACTTTTGTACTTGAATTACCGTCAAAGGGTAACGAATGATCAAGCTATTTACAGAAAAACAAATGATCAAGCTACAAAATCACAAAAACGACAATCAGCAGCTTTCAAGTAGGCTAAACTAATTCCAAGCGTGTCCAGTATTTGGCGCTGACCTCAGTGGTCTTACACGCGTTAATTGGGACATTTTTGTCCCCAGGCTTCATCATATGGGTTGCACCTACTGCTGTCATCATAACTAATACCAAATCCTTATCCTGCCCGTAGCTAATCGTTATAGCCTAATCCTAAACCCTTCTCTGTATCTACCCCGAATCCTAACCGACCCTATAATTCAAACACGAAGTAGATTTTCGTTCAAGCGTACCTTCGATCTAGCGAACCTCCGATCTAGTGAACCTTCGGTCCAGTGGGTATGCACTTTGAGTGTCGACCGCATTTGTAAATCTCCTCAATTTGCACGTTAGACTCATGTGAAGTAGTAAATCCTCTGGTGCTACAAGACTTATGTGTCAATCCTAGGCAAATCTGAAAAAGTAACCCTTGTGCTAAAACACGTATGTGTCAACCCTTAGAAGACAGGTATGAATTAATTTTCTTCGTGTTAAAGCAAGTATAGACCGAGAGCCCAGGGGGTTTGGTTAGCTCTAACGTAGCCAATTGCCATGTGCATCACAGTGTGTCCAATGCTTCTCTGTATATGAAATGGGACGGCCTGCTAGCATGATGTAGTGGGTGTGGCTAGGAGGGCAATTAAAGTGTCACCTAAAACCTGAGCTTGATCAGCTCATGGGGTAACAATACGCCAGGTATTATCCCAAGAACAACAAATGTTGTTTCTGGTGGTGGGGTACCCCTGCCAGTAGTCAATTATTGGCCAATCATGGATGACCTAGATCAGCCCATAAGGTAACCAACTGGAATCTACTGGAAAATGACGGGCCCGACTCCAGATGAGAAAAAAAGACCAATGTCAGTTATTTCTGTTGGTGGGGTACCAACAGTTGTCCTCAATTGTCCCAACACATGACTGACCTAGATCAGCTCATGAGGTAACCAACTAGAACATACTGAAAAATGAGAGGCAGGACTCTAGGTGTAAAGAATGACCATTGCCAGCAATTTCTGCTGGTGGGGTACCCATGCCAGTAGTTCCCAATTTACCCTACCCCTGACTGACCTAGATCAGCTCATGAGGTAATCAAGTGGAACATACTGGAAAATGAAGGGCTGGACTCTTGTTGTAAAGGATAGTTAGTGCCAGTAATTTCTGCTGGTGGGGAACCCCTACCAGTCGTCCCCAATTTTCCCACCCCCTGGCTAACCTAGACCAGACCATGAGGTAACCAATTGGAACATATTGAAAAATGATGGGCAGGACTTCATATGTAAGAATGACTATTGCCAGTAATTTCTGTTGGTGGGGTAACCTTGCCAGTCGTCCCCAATTTACCCCCACTGACCTAGATCAGCTCACGAGGTAACCAACTGAAACATACTGAAAAATGATGGGAAAGACACCAGATGCAAAGAATGGCCATTGGAAGTAATTTCTATTGGTGAGTTTCATCTGCCTGTATCCATTGGCGTGGATGATGGGGCGGGGGGACGCGTCCCTCTCACTTTTTTGGAAGGGGGACATCTCCAAAAAGTCCCCCACTTTTTTCAAAAGTATAACAAGATTACGAATTGACACTACATTTTAAAAGCTAAATTGCGCCAAAATATTGCACCATTTGCCATATAGGCACCTTCCAATTTCTTTTTTTGTCAAAGGGTAGGGGGACCCCCCTTAGGCCCCTCCCCACGAATGCTATTCGCAAATGGTTGAAAGTCCCCCCACCTTTGGAGATGGATCCACGCCCTTACCTGTATACCCCAAATATAACGTTCATGAGGCCTAGCTTCAAAGTAAGGATAGCGCCAGCTCTGTGTCAATTATCTTTACCGAGTCTAATTCCGGGGTAGATGGTATTGTTCACACGTGTAATTAGGCAATGGGCCAGAGGCACTTCATGGATCCCCCCCCACTTCTCTCTGACCCAATATTTTTGGGTACCTTTTGGTCCCCTGAACATGAAATCAAGTGGTAACAGTAAATATTTTGGGCATCACTTATTCAAAATGGCTGCCCAAAACAAAACGGTGGCAAAAATTACTAGTATTTTGTATTAAATAATAATAAAGAAAATATTGTTTAAAAATATTTTTGAGATATCTATTCTTAAAACTTTTTCATATTTTATGAAAAAAAAAATTCAAACTTAAGTTTTGAAACTGTTTTTGCAAGATTCAGGTTAACCAAGATGAAGGAAAAACAAAACTGGCCACGAAAATGAATGAAATATTTTCAAAAATTGTGTAGAAACATTGCAAAGTTCCAAAATCCCCATTCGTAATTGTAATTTTTCATGTGACAGACCTTCTTACGATCAAAATGCTTCATGCATTAAGTATAAGGAATATAATGTACACCTCTGTCTGTGCACACGTTACGGTATTCACGTCTCTCTCACACACCCTACCAAGTGAGCTGAACCTTTGTATTTCTATTTGTTAAAAACACGAGTTTGATCTTTAATTTCAAGTTTTAAGCAAACTGTCAGCAAACAAGGCACCAAAATTAACCATTTGTGAACTCTACAACTATACTGCTTACTACCTAAGAAACCCCCATCCCTCCCACAACTTCATGAATAAAGTTATGTCAAATAATCAGTGATTATGAAGCTTTTCATTAGCTAATTGTCTAACTTTAACTGTGTGTGTCATTTGTAACTCCAGACAATTGTGTAGATATATATCTGAAGTGGTTGCGTTCAAGGAACGCGATGTGATATACCTCTTAACCGAGATGTGAAAGCGCCCTCTAATTCGCTAAGGAATCCCTGTCTGACATTCTTCAACATGCTTGTTTGAAAGAAAACAGTTGATAATTTGTTCTGTATAGGAAAAGTAAGTAGTGAATACATTTTCTTACACTTTCCCTGAAGACTACCCAGGTAAAATAACATCAGGAGATTGCAAAAGAGACTAATTCCAACTTTCAAAGGACCTTACGATACACAAAAGCGACAAATGGTTAGAAATTCAGAATGGCACTTGCAACAACCCAGGGATGTAGCAAATACAATCAGCCTTTGTGGAAAAGCTTTTGTACTCATCGACCCTCACAAGTACTTGGTAAAAATGTCTTCGAATCAGCTTTAGGCCCATGCAAAGTCTACAGAAACAGTGTGAGTGACATCATTTGGATATGTCTCAAATAGACAGGAAACAAAAAATGAGTGTAAGTGGAGCTTTAGTGTTAGGTCTAGAGTATTTCAGTAGTCATAAAATATGATTTTGGGAAGTACAGAAAATTCATCCCTCACTTTTATTTAAGTAGAGTTAGATGAGGTTTTACGGCTCAGTTTCTAACCAATTGGTTAAGTCGGGCCGGCCGGGGCCTTTTTCCAGTTTTGGCTCATTGGCTTGTTTTCCCTACTTCATTGCTCACTTAAAGTAGCATATCTCCATTGATGCATATATTAATGCATCTATTTGTTCGCTTTCACAAATATTACCAAGAGGCGACACTGGAAAAACGATTTTCGATATGTTACCAAACGGGATGAGGTTTTTTCACTTTGATATGGAAGTAAATTAGATGAGGTATCATTAATGCCAAAATGGGGTCAATTAAAGCAGTTTTGGCAGAAAATATGGGTCTAGAAACTGTCGGCCGTATATTAAGATTTGAGTGAGTAAAAGGACTTGAAATAGGTAAAAAAGTTTGAGCTCTTCCAGCACAAAATCTTTAAGGTCATAGTACAGCAAATTAAAAATGCCATGAATGGCCAATTTGTCAGCTATCATTTGATGGGTAGCTTGTACCTGACGAAAACTTCTAAAGGTTTTACAAGGCACTCTACTTTTTCAAATTAGTGTGAGTGTGAGTCAATGGAAGATTTATTGGACATGTACTACCTCAAGTCCTTCACTACCTTGTCCGCTATGTCGGCCGTTTTGGTACTCGTGAAGCTGACGGAAACGTGTGATCGTGAAAGAGAAGACAGAATCGATGAATCGAATGTGATTTTGTTCTTATTGTGGTAATTCAGTGATGCCTATCATCATTTGAATACTCTTAATGTTTGTTCTTGCGAAGTGATTAAGCATCAAAAAATAGTTGTGGGTCTTGGCACATCAACGTCAGATCAGGGGCGTAGCTAGGATGAAAGTTTTAGGGGAGGCCTAGGTAACAAATGGGGGGGGGGGGCGGTGCCGCCGTGGGTCAGGCTTGTCAAGACTATCTAAGCGGAGCGCCACCATCAGTTGGCGCGGAGCGTGCAAGAAAATTTTTGGCTTTATAAACCCGCCAGATGGCAGGAAACGGCACTTCCCACATGGTTTAAGCTGCGTGTGCCCAGTTTAGAAATTCGAATCTCATGTCTGCCATTTCTCAAATAATGGGAAAAAATCAATCCATGGAAAATGGTAATACTCAAGGCCGCACATACACTTTTTTTGCTAGGGGGGGGGGGGGTGAAGTGGGCATTACTGATCTGTGGCCAGGGGGGAGGGACTGAAGTAAACGGGTGTTTCCCTCCACCTTGGCGAAAATTTGTAATTTCAGAAAGACGTATAGATAGCAAATGATGCAATATTTGAGGGTTTTCAGCTTTAAAAGGAAAACGAAAAGTAGTTGTGACTAAGTGCGACAAAAGTCATTTTTTTGAGAGCGTGGTGGATATGATGTGAAGCATGACCTCAGCCACTGAACTCTGTTGTGGGGGAGGGTCTAGGGGAGGGAGTGTTATTGGTTATAAAACGTTTTTATGACTAAACTGGCACGGTTTGAAAACGTTTTGTGTTAACTGAGAAATTACTTAAGCCATTGATGATTGAAGCTACCTATAGCAACAACCGAGCAACATTGTACTATGCATAATCGCGCGTAGCGCGAAAATTTTGGAAAAGTAGGCTACAAATACATCCTAATAGAGCTGTAAATGGTTGGTAATGTGTACAGATATAGGCATGGAAATATTGATCTGCCTATTTGAAATTGTTTAAATTCTATCATTACGATCACAGCTTTTTCTTATACTTTTACTGCGTTTTCTCTGTATATTCTCAAAGTTGGAAACGGTGCACTTTGAAAATTTCTGGGGGTAATTACCCGCCCCCCGCTGTGTACGGTCGTGGATATCATATGAGCTGAGATAATACAAGAATCATACTGAATTATGCATCCCTTTTCATTTATTCTGCCTACAATTCTCCCATATTCACTTTCTAGTATATCTCTCTTACATTTGTCCATCACCCTATCCATAGGCTACATGTCCACTACGGTACTCAATTACATTTCCCCTAGATCATACCATTTGTCTCCAACCTAGGGTTACCATATTTATTTTCTAGCAAGGAGGACATAGATCACTGTCCTGATTTAGGGGTCTAAGGGTGTCCTCTTCCCTTTGGAAATTTTTCCGGTTTTCAATGGTGTCTAGATGCAAAATAGTGCTGTATTTGTTCACGGACTCAAGTCATCGGTATATTACTTGGTCAGACCTATAATACCACCAGTAAATCTTTCAAACTATTTAACCCGCAAAGCAGAAGTAGGTATCACGTGGGAAACACATGAATCCGGACCTTGTTGGCAATTTTACAAATCCGCCCGGACGCCAGTGCAAACTAGTAGAAAGAGGACTTGTCGAAAACAATCGTTCTACTGTGCACTTGTCATGGGCAAGGAGAGAGACACGAAATACTTGTTAAGGATAGAAGAATTATTCGAACGCAGTACCTTACCGTACGGCATATTTTGTGTATGATACCGTGTAGGAATGGTCGTGTAAGAATGGTCTCCAGTGTATGGTTGCCATGTTTTCAGTAAATCAACCAGCCATCCGAAAGGCAGAAAGGGTCTAAACCTGACAATGTCACATCCAAATTTGTCGTCGGGACGTTCGTTTCGTCCAAGTGAATTATATGCGAACTAAACGACAGTGCAGATAATATACCTAATTTAGTGAAAGTAGGTATTTTAGAGTTATAAGTTGATTTCATACGTGCTCAAAATGTGTTTTTCCCACATTTAATTTTTCTTTATTCTTACACATTTTATTTATTTATTTTTTGAAGGAAATACTTCAAAGTTTATTTCCGTTCAAACATTTTTTCTTAATTCTTACACATTTTATTAGGACTAAAAATCTGGGGGCCTGACGAATATCTGGGGGGGGGGGGGGGGGGAGGCCCCCCGGGCCCCCCGTAGCTACGCCACTGCGTCAGATTTACGGGATGATGGCTTCAACAAAACATTAAGTATGGGAGTAGCTACAGAGACTACGATGTTACTCTTCGGTGCCTCCGAAATTATGTATGAACTGCTATTTTTTTTTTATTTATTTTTACAATTTCCGTGATTACCAAAGAAAAGAAGCGTTGGTGGGTTGAAATTCATTGTTTGAATATTCATGTGCTTAACACGTTAACTTTACCATTTATTCAAAGGCAACTAAATATACTGCTCATTGACGTTATGCACTCCAAATGCATTGTAAAAATTTATTTTTTAATATTGTAGCAGACTAACTGAACCTTTAGTGTCGTGCCACTTGCCGTAGCCAAAAAATAAACGAAAACATAAGAAATAGAAAATAAAAAACAAACAAACAAAAAAAAAAAAAAAAAAAAAACTAAATAAGAACGGTGTTTCCAGAAAAGGAGAACTTTCTCTTTGCATTTTAACATGGGTATAGTTTCCCTTAAAAAGTAGAATTTTATATTATTTAATAACATCATGTAGGCTGCAAAGGTTAGATCCGATTAAATCGTTTCAGCGTAGATGAACAGTGCCGTTCTTAACTTAAGATGGTTGTTGAAAACACATTAGAGTAGTTAATCTTGAATTTGTTTTCATTTACATTTGCTCGACAAAGTACTGAAAACCTAAAACCCCGAACTGTTCCCTTTTACATGTCACCGAAAGTTACATTCAACTGAGTAAAACATCCTTCATGAGAAATTAATACTACAGCCGTGTTTCATTAAAAGCTGGGATAAAACGACAAACTGATACATTTTAAAGTCAGTATATTAATCCTGTTGTTTTCAGATAGGTCAAAGGTTATGTGAGGTCACTCAAGTTGAAATTACAAAATCATTGAAAATTCCTTGTAAACACGATATCTCAAAATAGGAATGATGGACACTTTTCATACTTGGTATATGGATTTATCATATTGAGAGTAGGAACCGTTTGTTTTTGGTAGAGATCAAAGGTCATCTGAAGTCACCAGAGGTCAAGAACCGAAAACCTTGGAAAAACGATATTTCAAGAGATACTGAGAGAAAGTCATATTGGTTTTTTGGTGGGGTGATCAATGAAGCATGTTTATGGTGTAGCTTGAAAGTGCTCGGTTTCTCATTCTGACGGCCCGGGCTCCAATCCTATTCAAGACACTTATTCAGGGTTTTCACTCATCATCTTTTTTTCAGGAGTCACAGACCCTTTAGAATAAATTTACAAGAGTCAAAATTAAAAGAGAAGGGGTCAGAATGAATTTGAGTTTCCTGCAACAAACTTCATTCCTATTTTTTATTTATTTTCTGTATTTGTGATGCTTGCCACTATCTTTTCCTTGTAAGATACGATAATGAATCTGTCGATAAACAATATGGGAACTGGAAAGTGCTACATTTTGTGCATAAATTTGTAAATGTATTGGGAAAATTGCTTTCTCATTACTGATCGTCGGGGTGAAAAAGCTGTGCGTCAGTTTGAACCCAGAGATTTTGTTCCTGTGCGTCAAAATCAAAAGTTGTGCGTCATTGACCCGGGTGCCCGAGTCAGTAAAATCAGGCTTATTACTTCAGTTTTTGTCATTTAATTTTTGTCTACTGTTATTTACCGTACCTAGGATATAAATTTGTCATATTGATAGGAAGATTGCTTTTGTTTACGGTGGAGGTCAGAGGTCAATTTGAGGTCACCAGAGGTAAAAACCGAAAACGTTGTGACCACGGCATTTCACGATAGGAATGATGGCCACCCCGCACTACCTGGCACCAGCCGGAATTGCCAACACCCCCCGGAACCGCCCCGAATAGCCCGCACCATACAGAACAGGAAAGGATCTTTTTTGAAGGGGTCCAACATAAAAAGGGCACATTCCCAAACTTTTTAGTTCTCATGTACGATACCGATTACATGATTTAAAATAAACTGGCAAAAAAGAATACACAAAGCTAAAAACATCTAAAACAAGAGTACAGTACACTCACACGCTCTTCTTTACTGCACTTCCAGGGCCGTGCCTTTGTCTAAATCCATGGAGGGGGGGGGGGGCAATCCAGTCAAGTTAGGATAGATGGAAGTAAGGTGGATCCTTCCTTTGTCACCCCATACAGGGTTGCCGCATCTGATACGGCTCTAATGGGAGAGTGACATTTATGTAATGTGGTTTAAATTAAAAATGATACATCTTTGGGAATGCTTTGAACTGCTTATATTTTTAGAATCCTTATTAATATTGACTCAAGAATTTTTCCTTTTGGCTGGGTGTAAGGGAAGGAGAGTCGTTCAAAGGAGAAGGTGGACACTGAAGGGGAGGTGGCTAAAGACAGTAACCATCTAAGCGGAACACCACAATAGGTCGAAAAATAACAAAACAACGAAATTTCTGCCAAATATTACCCAAGGACTGACATGTAGGAAGTTGCTCTTCAGAGGCTTTGTGACTTGCATCTAGACATTATTTTGATATCTCATAGATTCAGACATTCAAACTTAATCTAGAAAAGTTACGTTTGAAAACTTAAGTCGAAAAGATCACCTTGTAGAAGAAACAGATCTCTGCTTTGCTCGTCGTTTTACACCAATCAAACATATGTTTTAACGAGAAATTGTCCAATTTTTACATTCCACGGTAGCATTAACAAAATTCAGCACATGTGTCATGTGAAAATATTAGTTTAATAGCCAAGATTTCTTCATCAGGGTGAGGGCACCGGAGGGCATATAAATTTATGAATTCTTTTAGGTATTGTCTATTTGGCAGTTTCATTTCTAGTTATTGACGGATTGGGTTGTGGTACTCCAGTGGATACAGAAAACCACCAAGCCGTGTTGCTTCGTAGCAGGCAAATGTCGGAAGCTAGGGTACAGAACTGTCAGTTTTTTAAGGTCAGAGTTATCTATGAACATTGGAATCACACTTAACAAAAGTTGCATATCTGAATTCATTAATATCTGCCAGGTTCAAGAGACAGTGAACAGTGAACACTCCGAGAATATGAGGAAAGAGTGCTGTGAAGAAGACACAATTTGCTACAAAGCATTGCTTTGGATGGAGAAATCATGTAAATATGTATGTGATTTATGGTCAACATGATCGAGTTTCGAATACTGAATACCGTCCGGTGTCTGATCCATTTTAAGGTAAGTGGTAAGAAACTAAGAGAAAGCCCTCTCCTGCCTATTAATAAGACGAATGGGCCTCTGTTTATCTTAAAGGACCGGGATAAAATGCAGATTTGCCTCCTACAGATCCAGAGTAGTAGCTCGTGATGTTGGTTCGACCTGTTCGAAGCTCAGGGTGAGTTCCACGGTCGTAACGTCAGAAAGGGTAACTTCTTGACGTTACTTCAGACATCCGCCAAGTCTGAATTGCATTTACTATGACAAACTCTCCAATTTCTTTGTATCGACTAATTTTGTACATACTCGTGTCATTTACTTCTAAAGACCCCTCATGAACGGTTGCAAACGCTTAGGATTAATACAATTTATGATACCATTTTGGTGGCATTTCAACTTTTCTTTCTATATTTACACTTAACGACGTGTTTTGCATATCTTAGAAGTTTGCTTATTAATCCCCTAGCCCCTTTGTTATGCCTTCAATTGCTCCTCTCCCGGCATAGGCGTACGGGGGGCAATATTTCTGGAAGTAGGGATAATTTTTGCCCGAATTTAGAATTTTGGACCAAGTTGTCATGGCCAGCAAAAAGGGCATAATTTATTTCTTTGCTGTCTCATTTGCCGAATGGACCCACTATTTTTGCCAGAATTGGGAGGTCATATCCCCCCTGCCCCCACCTAGTACGCTTATGTCTCCCGGTCATTCAACAATGGAAGCTGTTTATTTAGATTCTCGTTCAAAATGAGTAAAACTAAGTTTTTTGTGAAGTGCTTGGTGTGCTCTCCTGTAGTGTCATGTGCATGTCAGTTAAAAGCATCTTACGAACGTCCCCATTTGTAATTACCCGGAAGCTTCCAGGAGCCCCTAAGCTGGTCTCATGGTATCAGCTGGGGTGCGACCCCACAGTCAAAATATGGGAACTCCTTAACATGTAATCAGTTCAAAGGTTTGCCAAAACACCACGGTATAGTATCTAAGCAATCTTACATGAACAAAATTTGTCAAAGAGAGGAGATTTAGCCCCTTCATTTAGACATCACACCCTTTCCTTACATTCAACCAAAATAAGAATAATTCATTAAAGTGTGTAAATATTTAAATATATGATCAGTTTGAAACTTTGCCAAAGAGAGCATCATTTTTCAGCTCAGCCACCTCTGAAGGACGAAAAGCTCTCAAAGAATCCCCTCGGGTTAGACCTATCCTCTGGGACGGCTCCTCCACACTAAGCAACAAAGCAAGCGTCCACCCCGGTTGCAAATTATCGAAGATACCAATATACACACTTATACCGCCTTACTGGCTTATATAGGGTGAGATTACAAATCATATTCTGTGGTGTCCCAAATTATCAAATCTGACGGCGCTACTGGGCTATGGCTAAAAAGTTGCTGATTCTGTTTCTGAATGGGACATAATTACAGCCATTTTAATGTCTGTGATTTACGTTGTAAGAGTCACAACATCGCACAATTTCATGATTAATTTTCAAAACGTCCCCATGTCGGGGACACCTCTTCCCAACCTTCCCCCCATCGCCGCTTCGGCACTCAGTAAACCCCCCTTTTCTAAAATCCTCTATCCGCCCCTGAAGTATACTTATTGCATGGGAGCAAGTGTCCCCCCCCCCCGAATGGTTTTTAATCGAAATTAAAAATGTTTTCAAGGATCAATGATTGATATGTTTTAGTTCTTTTCCGTTACAAATCCTTCACAGCCTATCTAAATTTTCGCGCCTTTATTTTAAGTTCATTTTTTTCCATTTTCACCTTCAATACCATCTCAAATGGTTTTGCTTCATTCAACTGTCATGCGTTACAAAATGCTCAAAAACGTTACAAAATTTTGCAAGAGCAAAGTTTCCAATAACCTGTAAAAAAGAGGAATTATTTACACATTTTAATAGTGTTGAAAGTAAATATATTTGAAGCGAAGTAGTGATCTCTAGAGGATTACAAAGCATCGGTAAATCAGACTTATCTTTCTGACAGAATCATTTTGGTTAGGGAATTAAAATGTCTCAATGTACTACCTGAATGCAAAGAAAGTCAGTGTAAGTGTGCATATGCGTATCTACGATACTTTGCACCTGTTGTAGACCCTTCCTTGGTCACTTGCGGAGGTACCGTCCCTGAGGAGCCTAATGGGAGGGGGGCCCTTCGAGAAAACAAATTTTGTTCGTCAAAGGTAGCTCAGATGCAAAATGGTGCTATCTTTGGAAAGTTTCAAATTGATCTAATATTCTCGTACTTCAGTGAACTGCTGCTATTTTTGTTGGGTGTAATGAAAGAGTATGGTGTCTAAGTGGAGGGGTAAAAATCCTCCCCTTCAGAAGTTTTTGTTTAATAAAGGTGGTGTAGATGCAAAATGGTGCTGTTTTTGGTAAAGCTTCGAACTCTGATTACATGTTAAAAAATTACCGTTATTCAGTGATATCTTGGCTGTGGCACGGCACTGCCTCCTATACTGGTACCATAAGACTAGTATAGGGCACTTCACAAAACCTTTTGCATATGCTGAACGAGAATCCAATGGGGGAATGACAGAGAGAGGAGTAAAGGTGTAACAAAAGGGGTAGAGGATTAATAAATTGTCATAATGTCATAATTTGTCATAATGCAATTCTCTGTAAATGCACTTAACAGGGGCGTAGATTTCTTTTCAACTTTTTTTTTTGGGGGGGGGACGGGGTGAATTTATTGCAAATGTAGAAAAGCGTGCACGGAGAGCGCGAAGCGCGAAGCCCATTTCGGGTGGGGTCCAGGGGCCCGCCTTAGGACCCCTGGTAGGGCCCAGGGGCAAAACCCCGGAAGGATGATTATATGGGCCATCCCCCTAGTCAAATGTTGGGGGGATATATCCCCTATCCCCCAGGATCTTCGCCCATTGCACTTAACGTCCTTTGAGTAAGCTTGTGCAATGAGTAGAATATACTTCAAATCATGTAGGCCTTCACAACTCTAAAGATGTTGCTCATAAGACCAGAAGATTACCCCACAATCCCTTTCCGGCTGAGGCTGAGGCTGGGTATGTACCTCTTCTTCTCGGAAAAAAGTTATCGCTGGAATAATCCCATGCATTCGTCCTAAAAACGGCCACCAGGCATGGAGTATAAACCGTGGCATTCATGGGCAAATGGCAATTTTTCATAACAATATTGTGATAAAACCGTACCTTTGAAGAAATACCTTTGAGGTGGTTTTAAAAAAATAGATCTGAATATTAAAGGGGGCTGAGCGTGCTGACATTTTGATAGTTTGCAAAGGATTTATGAAGATTTTGATAGTGTGCGACCGATTTTTGATAGAAAGCGAACGGAACAGCCTAGCAGAATGTTTCACTGCTAATAAACCGGCAAGGAGTGGCCTGGATCCGCCCCTGAATTATGCCACCTGCAAAGTTTATAAAAGTGATTTAAACGCCAAGACATTAGCAAATGGCTTCCATTCCGGCAATGGCTGAAGGACATTATGTCCAACTTAAAAAAGGGTCGACAAAATGTCCATTCCAAAACTTGAATAGAACCTGCACAGTGGTCGTTACGGTTTTTGCAACCAAATTTTCTACTTTCCTAAAACCTCCCTGAACTGACCAATTTGCTTCGTCATTTGGGTGAAAAGGGCAGGTTTAGCGTTCTCAGTTGGCAGCGGACTGAGCTTTATGGTGGCAACGACGGGACGAGAAAAAGCAAACTCCATGAGTCAAAGATTAGAACTATCATGGGTGAGAAAAGCGACGGAAAGAAACGGAGAAAGACCCTCGAGTTGCGTAAACCATTATTAATAAGATTAAATGGGGTGGTGTGGGGGATGTACTGGTTCAGAGGGGTATTATAGACCTAAGGTAAAGTTCCAAGGTGTGAACTGAGATCGACTCATCACCGCCTGTCTGAGAGAAAACCAAACAATGCTCGACAAACGAGGTCCAAGTTATTTTGTTATTTTACAAGGAGAATTTTCTGATATTCATTTTGTGTTGGATTACTCTTTGCCACAGAAATATTTTCAAAGGCAAGCGTCTCTGTCAAAAGAATTTCTACTGATTACATTTCTTATAATTTTCATATATTATAATTATTATTTTGCGGCCATTTCTATGTCTTAGTTAGCCTGGGTTCCTCTATAAAATTATAAAAAAAAAATCACGCTTTAGTTTTTAAGTACAACTTTGTAAAAAGAAATGAAAGATTTTGATTGAAGTATATTTTCTTATGATTATTTTCTGTGCTTTTTGGGATTGTTTTTAATTGTTTTCTTATGTTTGTGGGGAAATTTTAGTGTTGTTTTTACTTCTTTGGTGCTTTTTTTGCCATATTGGCTGACATGTACTCTTGTGCAAAGGTTTGTATAATCCATCTTTGAACATACAACATTAAATTACATCATTATTGTAGAAAATTGTGGCATTTTGTGGGTGTTTTTAGCATAATTTTTGCAAATACTTTTTCATTATGGCGGTCATTTTGTTTTCCGTTATCTTGGTTGACCTGGAGATAGCCAGAAAAGCTCAAACAATTAAGTTTTAAATGCTTTACATAACTAAGAACAAATGATAAGAGTAGTTGTGTGAAAATATTTTTAAAGATTATTTTCTTTCTTATTATTCAATGCAAACTATTCATAATTTTTCCCATTTTATTTCTAGTAGCCATTTTGAATGAGCGAGATCAAAAATATTTACTGTTACCACTTGATTTCCTTTACTGGAGACCATAAGGTTTCCAAAAACTTTGTATCAGAGAGTCGTGAGGATGTCTGTGAAGTGTATCTGGCCCATAGTCTACTGTTGGCAGTTTGCTGTTCTCATATTTTCCCTCTCTCGGCCTCTCACGCCCATGTAGTAGAGGATCTTTCCTGTTATTTATGGTGGTGTTTATTTTTAAGAGATCGTTGTAAATATTACGTAAAATGCGTGTTTTACTACCTGGGATGGTTTCTGAAGGCTTTTGCGAGCTTAAGCTAGCTGCACACGGTACACGATTTTGCGCAACGCAACCCAAATCGACCGTCATGTCGCCAACAGTCGTGTAGTGTGCGTAGGTCTACGACTGGTACTGACAGTTTTAAGACCAATTTGTAGGTCGCGTTGCCTTCAGTTGAGAAAACAAACAGTCGTAAGGTTGAAGCAATTTGACCAATCAGGTACCAGCGATTGCAGACAAAGCAGGCCGACCGCGGATATTCCCAAATGGTTCCCTGAATAAGGGCCTCAAAGGTTCAATCTATGCGGTCATGGTGGCATGAATATGTGTGCGTGTATGTGTGTGTACTTGGGACTTTCGGCGTGCAAAAACGGTAACTGAAGATAGGAATGATGAATACTTTTTATTCTTAGTGTATAAATTTATATCATATAAAGAGAAACTGTTTAACTTTTGGTGGAGATCAATGTGCATGTGAGGTTACCAGAGATCAAAAAGTAAAAACCATGAAAACTCGATATCTCAAAGTAGAAAGCAAGGATACTTTTCATATTAAGCATATGAAAGATTGTAATCACCAAATAAAACCTGTTTTGATGTAAAGGTAAGCAATTAGGGAGATAGCCCCTAATTATTTACACTGGAACGAAAGGTTTGGTGGCTTTGTTCTATTTTGGACAGAGTGGGAACGACTAAAACCCACTTCCTAAGTGAAGAATTTGGGGCCATAAGGACAGGTGGGGCCCTAAATGGCCCCAAAAGTGACCTGCATTTACACTTTGAGAACAAAACTGTTCGTACATAGAACTATTTTTGGCACTTGTTTGAAAAATACAACTTAAGAAAAAAAATCTTGTTCATTCGCAGTTTGAGGGAGGCCTTAATTATACACCTTTTGGAACAAAGCTGCAGTTGATACCGTGACATCCCTTAGATCGAAAGTCCCCCAAAAAATGACTTAAGAAAGGATGGTTCCATGCATTTCAGCTGAAGAAGGGCCTAAAGTAGGCCTTATGGCTAATTCTACTGTTTTGGCAGTATAATAATTTTTCACAGGGATACAAAGCAAACATGGAAATGAGTGTGTGGAGTAAGTTGAGTAACTCATAGCCAAATAGCTCACTTAAGTTCCCTGGAATCATTTGGAGGCCAAATGATCTGTGGTGTAACATGAAGCATGACCCCCTAATTTGAAATCCATTAAATGGCTGTTTCTACCATTTTCGAGTTTGATTTTATTGAATCAGCGCTATTGCAAGGCATGGAATCAAAGATGTGTCTGGTATTTTATTTGAGTTCTGAAAAAATGAGGGAGACAATTCCCTCTACTAGACTAGCGGCGAAGTCTGAAAATTTTCGACCCCCCGGTACAACTTTGTAAAAGTTGACACTTACCCTTAAAATGTTCCTTAGGATGTCAGCTTTTATTTTCTGTTAATTGTCACCTTTAAAATTTACCCGAACATGGTTATTAGGAGGGTGAAAGGTCACGAGTCTATTTTCACCCAAATTTCAACAATATTGGTATATACATGTGTACTTCACCTTCAGGGGAGGCTTTACCTTGAGGTCTAGTGTCGGTAAATATTTTGAAAATAAATTTACAATAAACATCCCTGACCTCCAATCAATGCATAAAACCCTTAATTATCAATATTTACTATGGTTTCATTGAATAGTTTCATTATTTTTTTTTAGTTTTCCCCATTACAAATTTACACGATATGATATTTTAATGCATCGTAATACAGTTTTAACCACGTGGAGATAAAGCGTCTTTCAATAAAGACAAGGTAAGATCGTTACATAGGCGTAGGAAGCGGGGGGGGGGACTGGGGCCCCCAGTCAAAATGATGAGGTAGCTGAAGTATGCTTCCGCACCCCCAAAGATCCAAGGCCAAAAAGAACCCCCTTATTTGTATCTTCTGTAATAAATGTCAAAAAAATTGCAGCAATTTTCCTTAAAGTTGTCCAAAATGTTGCACCAAATTGCATCTGAGGTCCCTTAAATACCCAAAAATGTTCCACAGGGGAGGGAAACCCCTCCTCTTAGAGACCCCTTCTCCCAGGACGGCGATCCGAAACAAGGTTCAGCCCCCCCCCCCCCGTCGCGAAAAACTGTCCTACGCCTATGGATCGTAATAAGTTCTACATTGCCAATATAATGCTCTTCTTGGATAAAATTGACCTGTCGAATGTTTGCCTGCATAGCGGCTCTCTTTAACTTCTGCCACACTGGGTAACCGTAGCGAAAGGCTAAACAAAAAACCCCGTCAGTATATGTGCAGACTATAGTCAAAAATTTTATAAACCATATCTGGAAAGGTCAACGAAAAAATGTGGCAATGGTGTTTCGCTTCAGTAATTTCAAGTTATCATTTGTGGTAACCAATTAATATTTTTTCATAATAGCGAGGTTTCTGACCATAATTTTGTTAAAGCCCTTAGGATATATGGCGATGGAAAATATACATCTGGTATTTTTGATGTTGTGTTTTTTCTGAAGGCGAAAAATCAGAATGGTCATTACAAACGCCGGGAATGCACTTTGTAAGTAAGGAAAATAGTGATGAACAGCTGAATTCTTTTTCATTATAAAAATTGCAAATCCCATATCAGATGTGAGAGTAATAAAATACAATACTCCACCTTCAAAATGTGTCAGTGAAATCTTGTCCTAAATGGGTCAACTGGTCAAAGCGGTAAACAATTAACAAATTCTTTGTTTTTTTATGAAAAAAAGAAGCATTTTGAGTATCCTGTCAATTGAAACTGCATATGAAAAATCAAATCACCAAACCCTCTTACAGCCAATTTCATTCAGGCCCTTAGCCAACAACGTGCTGAAGAGGGCGAAGAAAGTTCCAGACTGTAAAAAGGGAAAATCATTTTCAAGGCACGAA